>BMAC01000519.1:822189-854050 GCA_014905375.1 Phtheirospermum japonicum | reverse complement strand
CTTGTGAACTTGGGTGTACAAACCCGTAAACTATATTACTTTCGTTTCACGTTCAATACACAATAATAAAGTAATATATGAAAACTAAATATCAAGAAACTTGATACTAAATACTTTTTGCCGAAATAGCAAGATCTTCTCCGTTGGTTACGCAACTTCAAAGATCTTGTTTATCACGATCGTTGGCTCCAAGTAGTATGTCGTGTTCTTCCTTCCTTGAGCGTCTTCTTGCGTCGTGCGTCTTACGATCTTCTCCTCAAGAAATCCGTGCGCCAATCTCTAATAAAACCGTGTGTGGAAGTGTAGGATTACTTGTGTCTTAAATAGACAACTAAGAATCCTAAACTTGGTAAAATCCTAAAAACAAATCCTAAACACAATCTAGGAATAATTAAAGTCTTGTGCATAAACTAGGAAACATAAAATTGTCCTAAATCTAGTTCCCTAATTTATTTTGTGCCCAAGAAAGGCAAATAACAAAATAGGAATTATTGCCAAGAATAAAGTCCTCAACACGTTGTTCATTTAATTGCTCAAATGTGACTTGTACTGTCTTAATGCAGAATAATTTCTTGAAGTGCAGCTCTAAGATCAGTGGAGCATCATTTGAATTTGGAAAAACTTTATGTTCTTGGAACTAATTGTGGTAACATTCATGTTTATCTCCGAAAATATAAAATTTGTTAGTTATATTGTGGACTACAGGCCATGGCATTTTTGTGCATTTTTGTTTGGTTTAACTTACACAATATATTAACAGCAAAAGCTCGGTATATGTGTCATTTTTGGTTCATTTTTTTCCTATATATTTCCTATTATCCATTGATTTTCTTTCCTTCATTATTTTTTTTATTCCCTTGTGTTGTTTGTATTGATATATTATGGTAATTATGTATTATTGTGATTAATGACATATGTTGTTTGATCTTGGGATTATATAAATGAAATGTATTTTGTGAATTAAATAGGTAATAAAATTGTAATATATGAGAAGGAGTGGAAAAGTGAATCTGGAATGAAATTTGGCACCTGCTTTCATTTATTTATTTTTTTGCATTTTTTACTACTTTCTAGAACGGTTATTCAAAATCCCGTTTTGGAAAGTATACTTTCGAGAACGCCTATTTTTAGAGGCGTTCTTGAAAGTATACTTTCCAGAACGCCTGTTTTTAGAGACGTTCTGGAAAGTATACTTTCGAGAACGCCTGTTTGTGGAGACGTTCTAGAAAGTATATTTTCCAGAACGCCTTTTTTAAAAACGTTCTGGAAAGCATAATTTCGAGATTGCCTGTTTTTAGAGGCGTTCTCGAAAGTATACTTTCCAGAACGCCTGTTTTTGGAGACATTCTGGAAAGTATACTTTCGAGAACGCCTGTTTTATGAGGCATTCTTGAAAGTATACTTTCAAGAACGCCTTAAAAAGGGACGTTCTGGAAAGTTATTTTCCATAACGGGCGAAACCGGTAAAAATGACTTTCTAGAACGGCTGAAATATTTTTTAGAGCGTCTCTGAAAATCGTTCTTGAAAGTCTGACAATCAAGAATGCCTCAGCAGGGGCGTTCTTGATTGTCAGACTTTCAAGAACAGCTCCATACAGAACGCCTCAGCAGGGCGTTCTGGATTTGCAGAAACAGGCGTTCTTGAAAGCTGTTTTTGCACTAGTGTTTCTTGGCTATAATGAGCAGTATAAAGGATACAAAGTGTTAATTCCTTTCAAAAGAATCATCATCACTAGACATATAGTGTTTGATGAGAACCAGTGCTCCAAGCACAATCACTCATACCCCTATCCTTATTAATCACAACCTCACTAATTCATCACCAAATTACACTCACTCTCCTTCTACACACTCTCCACCTCCACATGCACCATACGCACCAACCTCAAATTCCGATACTCCACACTCTTCTTCAAGTAGTGCGTAACCTCCTTCTCAATCCTGGTAAAGAAGCTATTAGATGCAGGTGGATTTTTAAGCTCAAGAGGAATGATGATGGTTCAAATTTCTAGGCAAAAGGCCAGACTTATGGCCAAAGGATACAGGCAAATTCCTGGAATATATTACAATGAAACGCTTAGCCCTATTGTTAGGCCTGCAACAATGCTATCTCTCTCTGTCTCCAAGGGATGGTCACTCAGACAACTTGACATTGACAATGCATTTCCTAATGGGGATCTTGACACATAATTGTATATGATTCAACCTCCTAGATATGAACAAAAACAATCTCTTGTCTGTAAACTTCAGAAATCATTGTATGGTCTCAGAAAAGCTTCAAGGTCTTTGTTTACTAAGCTTGGAAGTATGCTAAATTCTTTGGGTTTTCAGTCATCCAAAGCAGATTCCTCCTTGTTCTACAACCATACAACCTCAGGCAGTATATTCCTTCTTTCATATGATGATGACATTCTTGTGACTAGTAATGATAATGCTGCAGTTGAGAAGATCATATCTATACTAAGAAAACATTTTTCTTTGAAAGATCTTGGTTCTCCTCACCATTTTTTGAGACTAGAGTTATCTACTACAAGTAATGGTATGTTTTTTGGTCAAAGTAGATACATTAAGACCATTCCACAAAGGGTCAACATGGTTAATTGCAATGGAGTGTGTAGTCCTATGGTCACAACACTAGTTTGTCCAAATATCAAGTCCAACCTATTGATGATGCCACTTTATACAGACAGATCATTGACACTCTTCAATATGCCACCATAACAAGGCCAGAGATCTCTTATGAAAAACCCTCTACACACTCATTGGAAGGCAGTCAAACGAATACTTAGGTACTTGAATGGTACCATCAACCATGGATTAAACCTTACAAAGGCTACAACATTGCAACTAACAACCTTTGTAGATGCTGATTGTGGATCGGACATAGATGACAGAAAATCCACATCCGGTTTTTATATATATTTGGGAAATAACCTCATCTCTTGGAGTAGCAAAAAACAAAGAACCACAACAAGGTCCAGTACAATGGCAGAATGTAAAGCTTTGACTGCTGCACTTGTGATATCATTTGGTTAAGATCGTTGCTAGCTGAGTTGGGCAATTTTCAAAAACATCCCACCACTGTTTGGGTTGACAATCTTGGAGCTGTTCTTTTATCTCTGAACCCTATTCATCATCCATGAGTGAAGCATGTAGAAATTGACATCCATTTCATTAGAGAAAAGGTAGCAGCCAAGATTATTTCAGTCCATCATATACCAGTCGTGCACCAAACTGCAGACTTATTAACTAAATTGATCAGTGGACAATTCTTTACTCGTTTAACAAATAAGATTTATGTTGGACCAGACCCGAGTACGAATTGAAGGGGGAATATCAGAGCATATATCATTCATGCTTACATTATCCATACATGCATGTGCATGCATGCAGAAGCTGCCAAGAATAATTGCCCGTTGCATTGTCGCTTTCTACTTCTTATAGATGTGATTACAACTATCTTTTGTTGTTATCTATGAACCAATATCATAGCTACATGTGTAGGGTTGTAGTTTACTCTATTAGTAGATATTTATACCCCCAAATGTATTCCTTGTTAATCAATAAATGGAACCAAGTAATTTCTTTATTACATTACAGATATGCCACCATCTTGCAACTTTACTTGTAGCTTTATTCTGATCATTCTTTTCTATTATCTATCATTTGATTAAATTATTTAACAAGTAATATACTCCCTCATCCGTATCTAATTAAAAATAGAATTCAAAATTAAATATTTTAACTAATACACCCTCAAGTAATCCCCACAATACCACAATTTTGGTAATTATAAAACTACAAGAAATGAGTTTAAAAGGGATGACAAAATTGCAAGGACATTGGTGTCATGCCTATAGGTAGAACATATTGACACGACATCTATAAGTCGTGCCAATAGGTTCGATTTCCTATTGAGGGGACAATTGTCGAGCCAATAGGTCATAAGTTGTTGCTATATTTTCAAACCTTTTTGTCCTCCCGTTAAGATATAAAGTTGTCCCAATATAAAGCCTTTAATTACTTTCAGCAACCGCAAGTAAATACCCACTTAATTTGAGTAAATGTTGTATACATTGCAATGAAAAGTCCTTTTATTAGATTTGAAAAGTCATCCCACTAGCTCATTGTTGTCTTTAATTTCCAATAACCTGCTATCATTTCTCATCATCTCCTCTCCTCTTCTGTCCAAACTTGTCCAAAATGTATTAGCAGTAATGACAACGACATGGCATGCATTTTTGAGAAAATATAATAAATGTGTGAATCAATTCTTCTTCTTTTTATATTTGTTTTCAAAGTTACATAGTCATGAAGATGTAAATTCTTTCTATCATATACACAATTTTCATAGTTCACCTTATTTCATTATATTGAAGCAAGTTACTAAAAGAAATCTAAAATACCTATAAATGGTGGGTAACAAATAAACCCTACTTTAAGTTTGTTTCTTCCAATTTGCATTTATATAGTAAGTAATAAACATCGTTATCTCTAATACCTAAGTCATCCCCTTACATTTATTAAAAAACTACAGTTATACTCTATTTAAACATAGTTAAACCTCAAGGTGTATATGAGTTAGAAGTTTTCAAATAGAAGGATAATAATTATAGAACTAACCCTGAGGTTTAGATTAATTTAAAAAAATAATAACTTTTTGAAAAATACAAATCACACAAAACTTTTGTTTGATTCTGTGAAAATATTTTCAACATCCACATGTATTTCTAAAAATATTACAATTATAATATTATGTTTTAACACAGCTAAACCTCAAGGTATATATTATAATTCTCAAATTTTTTTTTTTTTTTT
Organism: Phtheirospermum japonicum; assembly: GCA_014905375.1. Lineage (NCBI taxonomy): Eukaryota > Viridiplantae > Streptophyta > Magnoliopsida > Lamiales > Orobanchaceae > Phtheirospermum > Phtheirospermum japonicum. Next base: position 849,232 of record BMAC01000519.1, on the reverse strand, counting down.
GTAATTAAACCAAACTTCATGTGTAGTTTTTGTAATCATATTTAAAAGAATTTAATATTTTATGCCTTAGATGAAAGAGATAAAATTCAAAGAAGAGGAAAAAGAGAACGAGTCATTTTGTAGAGGATATGCGGGTCATTTTGCGATGAAGATAAATGGTTCAGATTTTACCTGATTAAAAGGAATATCTAACTATCTTTCAAAACAAAAAAGAAAAGTCATTTTGTAGAGGATATGCAGATCATTTTTGCAATTCAGATAAAACTAATGGGTAGTTTTGTAATTAACCTTATTCTGTATAATATACACCGATTGAACCTAATAATTCAACAAAAATCAATGTATTTTAAGTTTATATCATCAGCACCACCAGAACGGATGCAATATTTTATAACCTGTTGCTTATTTTTCATTTGTTATCCACACATCTACTTTTTTCAGTAATGTATTTCTTCACAAACTTAAGGTACATTATAACTTCCGGTCAATATCTAAAGAAGTGTACGCGTTGGCGTTTGGATGTGATTAAGCTGTCCAATCACATTTTGGATGTGTAGTTAATTTGGTTTATTTCTTAATTGATGACCGTGATATTCGTCGGCTAACGCAAAACTGTGATTTGCCAATGCCTGGAGTGAGTGAAGAAATGTATTGTGGTATTTTACAAGAAATTATATAACTTCATTACAATAATCGATTATTGATTGTCCCGTTTTGATGTAAATAATTTAAATCTTATCATCGACATATAATGTACTATAGAAACACCACAAATATTGGCACTAGTATTAATGGTGACAAGGACGTCCAATTCATACTTGGCACTTAAGTTAGACAAGTATTTTTATACCTACAACCCTGCTCGCCCTGTAAATTAGCAGATTATCCAAGAAGTCCACCATACTGTGGAGGCTAGTTCATCGACAGACTTATTAAAAGTAAATCTATTACACCCTGATAACTCTTCACAATTTTTACTATTTGTTGTATTAAAAATCTCGAGCCCATTGAGTTACATCAAGATAACATGCCGCACGACCACATTGTAGAAACTCCTTGTCCATCTAGATTGATTTAGTTCTATTTCTAACTACATTTTCATTTTAATTGATTTTAATGAATTTTATTTTTATCATCAAATCAAAATGATTGATTTTATATCTATTTTTTAAGATCAATTGATTTTAATTCTATTTTTCCTAAAATAATAATACAAGTGTTGTATTATCTAAACCCATGAAACTCTTTCGATTGTTGTCCGCATCCAACTTCCCATTACTACAATAACTCATGAGTTCTTAAGATATGATTTATTTAATCAAATGACTATCCTTATAATTATCCATTGAGATATTTATCCTTATAATTCTTAAGATATGATTTATTTAATCAAATGACTATCCTCATGTAAATCTTGTGAAAAAACCTCCAAAAGAAACCTGTACAAAAAAGTAGAAAAAAGAAAATTAAAAAATATTATACCCATTGGATGAAATATACCAAAAATCAAAATATTATACTAGAAATTTTAATTATTTTGAAAAAGGTAAATAAAAAATTTTGTTGTGCGGAAATGAATATTCCATTTCATTAGATTGAGTGAATTCCTGAATATGGTATACAAACTTTACTTTGAATTGTTATAAATTATAATTACAAAGTCACAGTTAATTCATTTTTTCTTGACTATAATTAAATTATATTACAAATTTATATCTGTGTGTGTGTATAAACACACACACACACACACACAAAAGAAGAGGTTTGGAGAGAGAAAATAAGATAAGTATGAGAGAGAAAAAATGCCAACTAAGATTATTATTATTATTATTATTATTATGTAGAAATTTTCTTAACATAATTAGGATAGATACCCTAATTAATATTAATGATAATTTAGTATCTCTTTTCAATTAAAAAGCCACTTATGATTAGTTTGTTTTTTTAATTATATAGATGTTTCTTAACATAATTAGAATAGATACCTTAATTGATATTAAAAAAAAAAATCATTTGAACATAGACCGTAGTCATTTCCTTGAACATAATATAACTTAATATTATTTTATTGGCTATCAACATATTTTTATCAAATATTATTATGATTTCATACTTCTTTTTATTTGAATTGATTTCATAAAATAATGTCCAATATTAATAATGATTTATTTTCTTATTTTTTAATTAAAAAGTCATATACTATCAGTTTCTTTTAATTTTTTTAAGGATTTCCTTAATATAATTATGGACCATGTGGTCATATACAAAACCTTTATCCTTAAATGGTTGATGAAAATTGCACAAAATATTTTTCAAAGAGGTTTGTGAATACTACTATAGTCTATATATATATATATATATATATATATATATATATATTATATATATATATATATATATATATATATATATATATATATATATATATATATATATTTTTTAAAGGCAAACACTTGTGTTAGAACACCCGTTAAAGCCATCTAACCGATACTATAATGTATTGGTTTTGTACTGTGATGTATTGGTTTTTGTACTTTAAAGTATTATTTTTTCATAAATCTCTGACCCGTGCTATGATGTATTAGTTTTTTGTACTGTGATGTATTTATACTATGTATTGGGTTTTTTTATTATAATGTATTGGTTTTGTACTATAATGTATCGATATGAAATTCTGGCCTAACGGATGATCCGTTAGTCCGACCTAACAAGAGTGTTGCCCTATTTCAAAATATATAGACGTAGAAATAGTAAAAGAACTGTTAAAAAAATGGTGTTAAACTAGATAACAGGTGGGTCATTCTATATACACTACAAAAAAAACCAGCAGTACTGACAGATATGCTGACGGCTTTTAATCCGTCAGCATTACTGACGGCTTTCCTAACGGATTACATTCCTGACGGATCTCCTGACGGCCAAGGCGGTCAGCAACAATTCCTGTCAGTAATCCCTCAGGGAAAGAGCGGGAATTTATCCCACTTAATTATCTTGACGGCCATGCCCGTCAGGATATAATTAAAAAAAACATGAATATATATCCTGATTGATTTACCTCGTCAGGATATTTAAAAAAGAAAAAGAAAAAAAGGTATATATAACCTGACGGATTTAACCCTTTAGGATAATTTCAAATTAAAAAAAAATATTTGCTGACGGCTTCATCCGTCAGGGTATAAGTAGCGGCGCCGTCAGGATCCTAACCTAAAACATGAGCAGTCTTCTTCCCCGCCTCCATTCTATCACATTATCACTACAATAAAAAAAACCTCCCGGCCCCTAGCCGCCTTCCCCTCGTCGCCGACCAGTTGTCGTCATCGTCCATCCGCCGTCGGTGGCCAGCCGTTTGTTCGTCGCCCTCCAGTTGTCGTCCGTCTGTTCGCCGTCCTTAACCGACCGCCGCCCTCAGCCATCCAGCTGCCCTCTGCCGTCCGTCCGCCGCCACCTTCACATGTAATTAAGTTTTATTATTATTATTATTATTATTATTATTATTATTATTATTATTATTATTATTATTATTATTATTATTTTAATTATTATGAATTAATTGTTAATATTTTATAATTAGGGTTTGATTTATTTTATATATATATATATATATATATATATATATATATATATATATATATATATATATATGTTTGATGTTTGACATTTGTTAATTTAATAAATTTTGATTTGTGTTTAGTTATATTTGATTAGATTTGAATTGGGGACTGAATCCGGGAATGAATTAGGTTTTTTAATTTTTAATTTTAATTTCAGTATTTAATTTATTAGTTGAATGTAGGTGTATTTTTTTTAATTTTAATTTAAGCTTTTATTTTAAATTAAAAAATACATATTCAATTTTAAAAGTATTTTTCATATAAATAAAAATTACTAATTAAAAATCTGTCATTATTTTTAGTTTTAATTGAAAAATATATTTTAAAATTCTGTCATCATTTTTATTAAAATAAAAATTTATTCTTTTTAAATCAAGTTTGGGATTTAAATAATTTTAATATACATAAGAGTTAATTTATCATTCTGTTTTTATTTTAATTTGAAAATAATTTTATAGTTTTTAAAATAATTTTAAATTAAATAAAAGTTAATTTAAAATTATCCTTTTATTTTATAGTTAAATAATTAGGTTTCAATTTGAATTTAATTTTAAAATAGAGTTTTGATTTAATATTAGGGGTCTAATTGTAAATAATTTTGAAATTAGGATTAAATAGGTAAATTTTTTGAAAAACACGTACACAAAGTATATAATTAGATAGTTATGGGTTAATTTAGTAAATAATTAGGAAAATAGGGTTTCATTGTATTAACTTAGATTGTCAGATGCAAATTAGTAAATAATTATATTGTGATATATGTATGCACCCACTATATTGTATATATATTGTTCATGCATTGGAGGCCGTGGTGATCGGCCATGGTTTAATTTCGTTTATATATATTATTGTCATTGGTGTTATTGGTTGTATACCGTCGGATGTTGACGTGGGTTATGGCGCCGGCCGGGAGGTGTTGTCCCTCCAATAGCGAGTTTTTAATTTTTTTTAAAAACGTGATAGGTGTCATGTGGTTTTATTTATATTTTCAAATAATTTTAAAAATTGTGACAGTGTTAATTGCTTATTTGGAACCTTGATGAAGTGACGTGATTCATATTGTTGTTGAGAACCTTAGAGAATCAATTATAGATCACTTGCGCGTTTGATTAATTTAAAGAATCAATTATATATATATCTTTCGTTTGAGAATTAATATCAAATAGAGAGTTTTAAAACTATGTTTCGAATTATTCCAATATTCCTTATACCCGTTTGAGACTTAGTATCAAATATAGAGTTTGATACTAAATTTCGAATTGGAGGATGTCGACTTCCAATTAATCAACCATCTCAATTGATTCGAACTTTTGTGTACTTACTATTAAAGATTTGTCAAAAATTTAAAAGCTCGCCCGCAAGAGAACGAGATCGCGTGTAGGTTGGTAAGTTGAACTGAATAGTCTTTCAAGGAAAACTAGGCTCAGAAGTTTCTTTTGTGTTTGTTGTTCACGAATAAGAAATAAAAATAAAAAAATCTAATCTAAACACATAAAACAATAAATCGATTTATATGAAGAATAACAAAAATCAAGAGTTTTGAAAATAATTAAGAAACTTGGGTTCTAGAGCTTCGAATCATTTCCACGATCACTTGGGATAAACCCAATTGATGGTTCACGACGATTCTGGGCTATAGACCCGTTAGATCTAGCCAACAAATCTCATCAATTTCATCATCAATAAACTCAACTCAATCATCAATCCAAAATCACCAAGATCATACAATTCATAACACATGGGGGGTTTGTTTTGAAGATCAATTAATTAAACTAACAAGCATGAATTTAAAAGTATGAGAATTAATTAAACTAAAAGAAAACTTACTAATTAAAACGATGAAATTACAGCGTCTTGATGGTAGAAATCTTGAATCTAAATTATCTAAAAGCTAATCTAAATTAATCTAAAGTTAGAAACCTAAATCTAAGAATTTTGAAGAGAAACTACGAACAACTCGGCACTCGTTGGGGTTGTCAATCCCTAAGTGGCCTTAAACACCCTAGGAATAAGTTTAAAGTGTAACTATAACTTAGGTAACTTAAAAATTCGGATTTATGGGGTAGTATTTATTGAATTTCAAAATCTTGGGCAACAAGTCACGAAACTGACTTTCTGGGCACTTTACGGTAGCACTTTACGGTAAGGAGCTACCGTAAGCTTCTCTGTCCAGTCTTAACAGTAGCATTAATGATAAGGTAGCGGTAGGTAACCCTTATAGAAAGCTATGGTTAACTCTTCATTTTTGTACTTCTGCACTTCGACAACGGTTTTGGGCATCGATAAGTAACCGTTATAGATAGCGGTAGCTACTAGCGGTAGGAAGCTACCATTAATGCCTCTGATCTTCCTTTAACGAATCTATAACGGTTCCAGCATAATAACCGTTATCTAAAACCTGGCAGCTTCAAATTCTTGTTACTTCTTCACCGGAAAGCTCGATCTTTGACTCTCGATCATCATACTTCATCTTTTACGTGCTGAACTATTCCGGTTACTTAGCTATAAAGTGAAAAAGTACAAATAATCAATTATTTGCATCAATATTGATCAAAAGACGGTAAAATAAGCTGGAAGTACAAATATACGAATTTAAGCTCAAACTACCCAACTTATACAAAAAATAATAAGAAAAATAAACTAAAATACCTACTAAAATCAAGACAAACCCGTTCTAATCAACTACCCCACGCTTTATTGGTTTGTTCGTCCCTGAACAAATGATAGTTTCAAAGTATAACAAGAATGAAAATAATCTCAAGCAAAGAGTCGTGTCATGCTACATAGATAATTTTGAAAATATAGATACAAGTCACGCAACTTCAAACACTCCACCCTTATTTCATTGTCGCTCCAAAATCAAATTCATGCATCCTCTCAAAAGAGAAATATATATGGGTGTTCACTCAAAAGCACTCAAGTATTGATGCATAGGACGTGTATACGCTCAAATCATACAAATACAAGCACAATAAACAAGAACCAAAAATCAATCTCTTTTCAATCGCAAATTAAGTGTGTTATCGAACTAAGAATCAGAAAAGGTCTTTTCGGGTTGTAATGTAAGGCTCTTTGGACGGGTGTGGAATATATAAGTCGTGTGGCTAAATAACTCACTCAACCTAATCTAATAACGAAGCTAAATGCTTCACCTCGTACAAAAGAAAAACCTCACTAAACACTCATAATGTAGCCATTAAATTTTGGCTATTTCCCAACTCGATACTCTAAAACCGACTTGAAGCTCAGATCACTTAAACATAATTGAAGCTTATAATGTGCTTCTTTAAAATTACACAACTCCTTTTCCCTCTAATCATTAGGCTTCATAATAAAATAAACAATAAACACAAGCCTTAATAGCGCGTAGGCAATGACTAACACAAATTCAACTAGACTCACCATCCTTCTTTTTTCTTCTTTTTCATTTTGTCCCATTTCTATTCTTATGGGATCTTTTTATTTATTTTTTACTATTTTTTTTTCTTTTTTTTTTGAAGGATGGTGATCCTTTATTACAAACTTTTCATAAATCCCTGATAAAAATCCCAAAATACTAACAACAAAATAAATAATGAACTCCTACCCCACATTTTTAATGGGTTTGTAGGGGTCGACTAAAAACACACATGGTTATAGGCATGGATAATTTGGCTATGATTGGCTCATTCGGAATTTATAGTGGCTAGAATTTATGGATATGGCCGGAATAGGGGTTTTCTGTGCCTTAACCTCATTTTCAAAGTCAACTACACATAGCGGTTTCAAAGAGATATCAAATCAAAACTCATTCAAGTACATGCAATGACGATAATCACTCAGGCTACTCACAGGCTTTTTGCATGAAAAGTTTTGAATTGACGCGCTTTTAAGGTTTTGCAAAACCAATTGCATCCAAGTACCATTTTACAATATATAAATAATAATTTGAAATATTTTATGCATTTATACACGCTCAAAAGACAAGAACATCAAATCATACGTAGTCAACTTCGACAGGCAATCCAGATAAACACAATCAAGCATGAGAATAGTGATCAATCACGTTAAAAATTTATGCATTTCAAAACAAAGACGCCAAATTGCACTTTCTTTTAAATATAAACCATACTCAACCACCCCCTTCCCTAAAAACTTGGCCATCTCCTGATTGTCAAAAATATAAAAGAAAAGAAGAGCAAGGGAGATAAGGAAACATCCCTGAAAATATGATAGTCGAGTCTTTCCAAAAATGCTTGTGCAATTATCCTTCATCTTAGACGTCATGATTGGATTGTCCTGAACAAACCTATGAAAACAAACAAAATAAAACAAACCACGATTGCGATCAATTGCTACACGCAAGTGCCCGGTGGCACGTCTTTTGGGATTCGAAACGGCCGGATTGTGGCTCAACATCGTAAATGGCTGGTTTGCAGCACATCAAAATGTTGCCAGACTGCAGCTAACTTGGGTCGGATTGCGACCTCGATCAACGGAAATGAAATTCGTAAAAATTAAACGACAGAAGCTACTAGCGGTAGCCTGTAGCGGTAGGTTGCCTAGCGGTAAGCCCATCGTTATCCTTGGTTGCTGCGGCTAGCAGTAAGTTCAGTGATTGATCGTCACCGTTAACGCCTTGAGTGGAACTAGCGGTAAGGCCTTGCGGTAGCGAGCTACATCTCTATAACCGTTAGTTGTCCAGAATAAGCAATGTTATCGTATTTTCTGCAAATCAACACACACATAAACGTACCACGGCAATTGACACAATATAAAAATAACAAAAATAAAATAAAATAAAGAAAGAAAATGAAAACTAACTATCGCTTGGGTTGCCTCCCAAGAAGTGCTTGTTTAACGTCGAAAGCTTGACGCAAGTTGCTTGATCAATTTCTAGCTCGTGGTGGGTCCACGATCTCCTTCTTGCTTCTGTCTCGACTCTTCGTATATTTCTTCAAATAAGGCCTAAGTCAATGCTTGTGGACTTGGAATTTCGTCTTTGTACTCTCATCTTAAATAGTGGCTACACTATACTCATCCATCTCCTTTATTAAAAACGGTCCACTCCATGCGACTTCAAAATTGGTTGGATCAAACTTATGATCGGAATTATATAGAACTAGTTGGCCAACCTTCAACCTCCCATCATTAAACTTCTTGTCAAGAACTTTGTTCGACTTCTTCGTCCAATCCTTGCTATTAGCCTCGCCCTTTTTCTTCGCACGTTTAAAATTATCGTAAGGGTCGGGGGAAACATTCTTTGGATTTGTACGTTGTGGCTTTGTCTCCTTCTTGGATTCAAACTTCGAACGATCTCGTTATGGCCTCAACTCCACCTTTGGCTCGTTTTTAAATGCGTCATTCTCTACGAGCATTCCATCATTAAATCCATCCATAATATCACATAACTCAATTCCCAGCAAATCCATCAAATCCTCCCCGCTCAAGTGTTCCTTACCATCCTCATTATCAGACTCTTCAATCGTGCTAATGCACAGGAGTTCATTCGCGCAAGAATCTACTAAATTAACAATAGAACAATTGTCCTTTGCAAATGGTGCAAGACTCTTGTGAATATCTTGAAGTGAAAACATCACCGTTTCGCCTAATATAGACATAATCACCCTCCATTTATTTACGTCGAACACCGTACGCGTTGTAGATATGAATGGACGTCCTAACAAAATGGTGTGTTCTCGATTCTCGCTTTGTACGTCACCAACGTCCATAATGACAAAATCGACCGGTACTACCAGCTTGTCTACTTGTACTAATACATCCTCCACAATTCCCAAGGGTAACCTTATCATTCTATCCGCCAATTGTAATCTCATCGTGGTCGGCTTCAGCGGTCCTAGGTCAAACTCCTTGTAAATTGAGTGGGGCATCAGATTTATGCTAGCTCCAAGGTCGAGCATCCCCCTTGCTGTTTTTCCATTCCCAAGTGAAATAGTTATGCAAAAGCTTCCAGGGTCTTTCTCCTTGGGCGGCAGTGGCTGTTTGAATATTGAAAAACTTTACATAAGCGGGCATCACCTTTATAACATCTAATAAGGGAAGGTTAATGTGCACATTCTTCAATAAATTATACAACTCCATAAATTTATTATTCTCTTTTGCTGGACAAATTCGACTTGGGAAGGGAATTTGATCTTAACTAGTCAACTTTTCCGGGGAATCAATGAGGTCGTTAGTTGCTGTAGAATTGTTCTTTCTTTTCAATGCTCCTGGAACACACGGATTTGAAGATTTATTCATATGGTCAGCTGTTTTGGTTTCATCTACTTGAGGTTGGGTCTCGGCTTCTTTCTTGTCTTCCTCCTGTTCTAGCTCGATGCCGTTATCCGCTACTTTTCCGCTTCTCAGCACATGAATAACTGAGGCGTGTTCTGTTTGGCTTGGAAAAGTATTTTTCTCCTTCTTCAATGACGCCATGTCAGTTACCAATTGTCCTACCATCATCTCCAATCTTCTTAGTCCTGATGAATTTTTAAGAGTTCTTTTGTTCATTTCAGTCATCATCTTTCTAAATTCCTTCATATCATCCCGAACTTCTTTCATTTCACCTCGAACTCCATTCATTTCCTCCTTAACATGTGTGAGGCCGTCTCGGTTCTAAATAGTTTCGACGACTTAGTATTGCTGCGAGACTAAAAGTTGAACAGTTGGTTGTACTTGCGCAGGAACCGGCGCCTTTGGTTGAAAATTCTTAGGATCATTTTCCGGAGGTAGGGGTACATGATTTAGATTTCCCGGGCCAAACTTAAAATTAGGATGATTATGCAATCCAGGGTTATAGGTGTTCCCAATAGGGGCCGCATTTTGAAATGTTTGAATCGCGTGAACTCCTTCAACTCATGTTTCTTCATATACGGCCGAGCAATCATTCACCAAATGTCCAGTCATTCCACATTGTGCACATACCAATGATACTTTCTTCTTTTTGCTCGGTTCCTCTACCTTCAATGCAGCTAGTCTCTTATTCACCATCTCCTGAACCATCTCTTCTATCTTCTTTTCTCCTACTTTCTCAGCTATCGTCATTTCATTCACTTTCAATTTTCGAGTTCGGGAGCTTGTTTGTCGAGATTTCTCACCTTGATTTTCCAACACTCGTTTTGCCTCGATGGCTGTCAAATCTTCGAAATCTCCTCCCGCCGCTATTTCAATTTCCCTCTTTCCATGATCCAACAACCCATCAAAGAAATATTGGTTAGTCATCTCGGGGGAGTAGTTATGGTGGGGACAAGCTTGCAAAAGCGTCTTGTAATGCTCCCAAGTTTCATGAAATAGCTCGCCCTCCAACTGTTCAAACGTAGTAATTTGCCTTCGAAGATGCCCCGTGGTTTGTGCTAAATAGTATTGATTTAAAAACTTTTCGCTTATAATTTCCCAATCAGTCAATGATCCAGGTTCCAGGGATAGTAACCACGACTTCGCATTGTCTTTCATGCTGTAAGGGAAACAAGTCATTTTTACCTCCTCCTGGTTAAGGCCATTAACCACAAATCTGCCCACTTCATCAACATAGTAGTTCAAAAATGCCAAAGGATCTTCATGGGAACCTCCGTGGAAAGTCGGTAGTAAATTCAATTGATGCGGTTTAATCTCTACTTCCCTTGAAGTTGGTCCAAGAACAATAGTGGACCTAAAAGGTACAACCTTCAGAAGTGCCAAATCACGCTGTCTAGGTGGTTGAGCGTGTCTCGGTGCTCTCTCTCGATGATAGGCAGCCTCATAATCTCCTTCAAAATCTTGGTCATCGAACCATTCATCTACAAACTCTCGTCGAGTGATTGGTCTGTCAGAATAATCGTCACGCACGTCCTCGTCATGTTGACCGTTCCTTCCTCTATTTCCCTGTCTTAGTTGTAGCGGGGCACGATTGTTTGGTGGTTGATTGTGACCTCCAAAGTATCGTGGTTCGCTTCCATAATTCATATGTCTTCGTGTTTGAGGTAAGGGTAAATCATTGTTTATAGCGTCGAATAACTCATTATGGCTGCCTCCATGATGGGATCCATGATTAGATCATCTCACCATGGACTCGGGAATCTCGTCGCACATAAAATTTGTGTCTAAAGAAGAATCTCTCTTGGAAACTGGTTCAAATCTTGGTCTCGTTGGATGTGTGCGGTGGATGTCGTCGAAGATTGGTGAAAGATCGAGTTGTAGTGATCGTCTACCTTGCATAAACTCAACAAGACATAAACGCACAAAGCGACAAAATCAAAACTAAGCACACGAAAGCAAATAAACAAAGAAAATAAACAAAAATCCTCGACTCCTTATTGTTGTCCCCAACAACGGCGCCAAAATTTTGATTCGAACTTCTGTGTACCTACTTATAAAGATTTGTCAAAAATTTAAAAGCTCGCCTGCAAGAGAACGGGATCGCGTGTAGGTTGTAAGTTGAACCGAATCGTGTCTCAAGGAAAACTAGGCTCAGAAGTTTCTTTTGTGTTTGTTGTTCACGAATAAGAAATAAAAAAAAATCTAATCTAAACACATAAAACAATAAATTGATTTATACGAAGAATAACAAAAATACAGAGTTTTGAAAATAATTAAGAAACTTGGGTTCTAGAGCTTTGAATCGTTTCCACTATCTCTTAGGATAAACCCAATTGATGGTTCACGACGATTCTGGCTCTAGACCCGTTAGATATAGCCAACAAATCTCATCAATTTCATCATCAATAAACTCAACTCAATCATCAATCCAAAATCACCAAGATCATACAATTCATAACACATGGGGGGTTTGTTTTGAAGATCAATTAATTAAACTAACAAGCATGAATTTAAAAGTATGAGAATTAATTAAACTAAAAGAAAACTTACTAATTAAAACGATGAAATTGCAGCGTCTTGATGGTAGAAATCTTGAATCTAAATTATCTAAAAGGTAATCTCAATTAATTTAAAGCTAGAAACCTAGATCTAAGAATCTTGAAGAGAAACTACGAATAACTCGGCACTCGTTGGGGTTGTCAATCTCTAAGAGGCCTTAAAAGCCCTAGGAATTTTAAAGTGTCTAACTATAGCTTAGGTAACTTAAAAATTCAGATTTATGGGGTAGTATTTATAGAATTTCAAAATCTTGGGCAACAAGTCACGAAACCGCCTTTCTGGGCACTTTACGATAGCACTTTACAGTAAGGAGCTATCGTAAGCTTCTCTTTCCAGTCTTAACGGTAGCATTAACGATAAGGTAGCGGTAGGTAACCCTTATAGAAAGCTATCGTTAACTCTTCATTTTTGTAGTTCTGCACTTCGACAACAGTTCGGGGCAGCGATAAGTAACCGTTATATATAGTGGTAGCTACTAGCAGTAGGAAGCTACCGCTAATGCCTCTCCTGCCTTTTTTCCCTCTCCTCCGGTTCAACCTTAGACCGGTCCTAAGCGTAAGGCCCTTCCTTCGAGGGATTGGAACCGACCTAAACCATGAACCCATGCCTGGCGGGCCACTCCCTCACGATCCCGACTACAGGGAGGTCGCCCGCGTCAACGCGGCGTGCTCGCGGGTGCAAGAGCGCATTGTCGGAGGGACAGTCGCTCTTTTAGAGCGAAGGGAAATCGTCCTACAGGATCCAAAGACGTCGCCCGTGCGGTTGGCATTGCGCTGAGGGAAGCGTGGGACGTCGATATAGAACGTCGACTACAACATTTCCGCCGCCTCCGGGACCACTTAGGCTTAGGTGGTCGTTCCGACCTTTGGCAGGAAATCATGAGGGAGCTTCGGGACTTGGGGAACCTAAATGTCCCGGACCCTGACGAGTCCTCATGATAAGCTTGGATAATTCTTTTTCCCATGCTTTCTGTTGGTCAAAAATCAACCGCAGCTCTCCTTTAACGACTCCATAACGGTTCCAACATAATAACCGTTATAGAAAACCTGGCAGCTTCAAATTCTTGCTACTTCTTCGCCAGAAAGCTCGATCTTTGACTCTCGATCATCATACTTCATCTTTTACGTTCTGAAATCTTCCGGTTACTTAGATATAAAGTGAAAAACCACAAATAATCAATTATTTGCATCAATATAGATCAAAAAGCGGTAAACTAAGCTGGAAGTACAAATATACGAATTTAAGCTCAAACTACCTAACTTATACAAAAAATAATAATAAAAATAAACTAAAATACCTACTAAAATAAGAAAAATCCGTGCTAATCATCAATCACGAAAATGCCGAGTCATTCGATGATCATGATTTAGAAGAGTTAGAAAGCGATGAACTAGTATTAACTGAAGAAAATGAAGAAAGCTACGAAGATGAGTCTGAAAGTTAAGGTTTAGGTTCAAAGTGTTTATGAGTGTAAATGATAATCTAAACAATCATATATATATATATATATATATATATATATATATATATATATATATATATATATATATATATATATATATATATATATATATATATATATATATATAGGATTAGGTTCAAATGAGAACCATGTCCCTATATGTGAACCTAGGGTCAATTATGGGCTTTAGATCTAATTAAATGGATGGATCAGATTTTTTGTGTATTTCCTTATTTAATTAAAAATATTAGGATTATGTAATAAAAGCACTACTTGTGTATATAACTGAAAATACTAATAAAGCACTGTGATTGTATAATAAAAGCACTGCTGGTATATAATAAAAGAACTAGTTCGCAGGTTCGCATATAATGACATGGTTCTATTTGAACCCACCCCTATATATATATATATATATATATAATTAATTTTATTAATAAAACGGTGTTGTATGTTAGATGCCTGGCGGGGGTGTGCATAATCGTCGAATTTCTCTCGGCTCATCGTCCTCGGCATCCCATGAGGATGACGATCATGCCGCCGACTTGGACTTGAATGATACTATTCCACCTACCCCGTCTGATGAGGTGGGGGCCCTAAGCACAGGTAGTACAGAGGTCAGGAATACAGGGATCGAGGTCTTCGTGCTTGGAAATGGGTAAGTAGAATTTTATTCAATTTTGTTATATGTTTAATATACAATTTAATTATTTTACATATATTTAAATAAATTTATTAACTTTTAGGTTACGAAGTCCGTCGGAGGAATTGTCGACCTATTTTAGGACTATACACAAGTCTCGTATCCACCTAGCAGGGTAGAAATTTGAGCATATCCCGGACAACCATCGTCATAGTAATTGAATATTTGAATACTTTGTTTTGATTTTGGAATATTGAATAATTTGTTTTGATTTTTAATTATTGGATAATTGAATAGTTTATTTTGGATTATCTAAAATTTTATTTGTTTATCTTTTAATTTAATTATTAATTAAAATATTATAAAAATTTATAAAAATTTAATTTTCCTATGGACGGGCTCCTGACGGGTAAAATCGTCAGGAAAATTTATGCCTTCTGGACGAATTAGACTGTCAGCAATACTGACGGACTACTGACCACCAGGAATACTGATGGCCTAATCCGTCAGAAAAGCATCAGATATTCCTGACTGATGAAATCTGTCAGGAGTACTGACCACCATTTCCTAACGGCTTGGGCTGCCACGAATCCTGACTTTTGAACTTTTCCGTTAGGATACTAAAATTTTGACCACTTATAGGCATCGGTTTTTTAAATTAATCGATGCCTAATGTTTTTATATACGCATCGGTTGATATTAAAGAATCGATGCCGATATTCACCTACAGGCATCGGTTTTTATTAAACAAAGGATGCCTAATTTTTAGATCTAAGCATCGGTTGATGTACGAAAACCGATGCCTATAGTCACCCTATAGGCATCGATATTGATTAAACAATCGATGCATAATGTTTATGTGTACGCATCGGTTGATGTAAGAAAACAGATGCCTATAGTCACCCTATAGGCATCAATTTTTATTAAACAACCGATGCCTAATAATTATGCATATGTGGTGGTTTGTATATAAGAATCGATGCTTAATGTTATTGTATACGCATCGGTTGTTAACAAACCACCGATGCCTCATGACTCTCTGTAGACATCGGTTTTAATCCAATAACAGATGCCTCTAGTTTACTTATACGCATCAGTTACTTTACCACGACCGATGCCTAATATGTACTTATAGGCATCGATCGTGGTCAAGTAACTATGTCGAATGTTTACTTATAGGCATCAGTTAGGTAGTCAACCACTGATGCCTATAATGATGTTAAAACAACATTTAGGCATCAGTTGTTGTCATCCAAACCGATGCTCCGGTTGATTATATGCATCGGTTTACACAAATCGATGCATAAATTTACAATTTTGAAAAAAATCCCAAAACTCAAAATTTTTATTTTAATACCTGTCAAAAAAATTGATAATTAACATTTTCAAAAAAACAATTTAATATAAAGAAGCATTTTCTTCAATAATAAATAATTCAAATGCAGAAATTCCCATCCTATATAAAACTCAAGTTGAACAAATTATTTGCACTCATCGCACAAGTAGCAACAAACCCGAAACCATCATTATGAAAACTTGAAAACTTCAACGACAACAATCCTTCAAGTTCAACAGCACAAAGCTCACAAACTAAATTCACGTTTGGAACGAACTAAATAAGAAGCATCTCGATTACTTCAAGGGAGAATCCCAAGAGCCTAACCAGATTTATGTAACAACACCTCATTCTTGAATTCCAAATTGCTCTGCCCTCCTTAGACAACCTCTTTACTGATATTTCTCTGCCATTCCCAGGCTTTCCAAGTGAATGAAGTCAAATTAACTAAGAAAATCCACCAACCTCCTCATGATGTTCTGCACCACACAAAATAAACATTAGTTAAGAACTAAGAAAAAGTAATTAAAACTGAGAAAAAAATACATATATACGAGTAATTTACCGAGTAATGTATTCTGCCCATAGCTCACGAATTTCGTCAATTCCTTCTTGCTCGTATGGTTCAACTCCAAATGAGGCTTACACATTCCGAATCAAAATTTCAATTTGTCATTTTAAAAATGAATTTTAAGTTTGGAGTTTTAAAAATATTCAATAATTTTTACTAATAAATGAGTTTACACGTACCTTGTCTAATGAAGAATCAATAGTGAACTCAGAGCAAATGTCATACATATACCTCATAACACAATAACCACAATTATTGTCTCCTGGATGCTGATGACACTACAAAATCATATGAAAGCAGATCAATATCCATTTCTCAATCTATCGGTGAGTCAAAATGAGGGTCCGGAGAAGTTTACTAACTTGCCCACTAGGGAACCAAAAAACATACTATTTATTATTCATACCTTAAAAAATAACTTACCGATAGATTATTCCAAACCATGTTTTTTCCTCCTTTTGCTTTTCTTGTCTAATAGGTCCGGATTGCCCTGATAATAGTAATCGGTTGCACTCAAGGAGTTAATAACGCATATTATTATTTCAATAAATATCAAAAATTGTTACCTATATATATTACACATTGACATTTTTAAAACCAAAGTGAGTGCATGAACAAGCCAATATTATATTAAATCCAATGAAAAACTTGAAGAGGATTTATGGACACACAGAGTAGGCTTTACAAAGAATCAGGATGTGAAAATATTAAAAATTACATTAATGATATGAAACAACTTGTCCATGAAATAATTGCACACACACACACACACAAAAAAATCAGTACATTATTACATTGATAATAAAGACCTGAAAGTGAATTGGTTTTTATGATTTTATTGTAAAAAAGAACTGTAAGTGACCTTTTAAAAAAAAAAAAAAAAAAGACACGAATAGAGGGGGAAAATTTACGTACGTGTAATATGTGTCTTGATATCAACTCCCTTTTGTATGACTTTGAATCTAAAATATAAACCACATTCTTCAGAGGAGATATCATTAGTAGCACCCAGTGGTCACTACACATTTTCATAAGCAGAAAGATTAATTATCTTTATAAATATAATAATTGTAAAGGAGTAAAGGAAACAAGAACAAGAAATAGTCTCTCTTACTCATCTAGGTATGGTGCTAGAATGAATGTCCTATTAAATATTGCATCGAAGGCATCAATTAAGTAAGACGTCACAACA
The DNA here is from genome assembly GCA_014905375.1 of Phtheirospermum japonicum. Classification (NCBI taxonomy): domain Eukaryota; kingdom Viridiplantae; phylum Streptophyta; class Magnoliopsida; order Lamiales; family Orobanchaceae; genus Phtheirospermum; species Phtheirospermum japonicum. The sequence goes on along the minus strand of BMAC01000519.1, from coordinate 831,582 downwards.
GTCGGATCACTTAATATATTTTTTTTTGAGATCTGCGCTGGATAAAGAAATCCGATGGCGCTGGTGCAAAGACTCTCAGCTAAGTCACTAAGATACCTGTAAATCATTAGTAGATTTAGAACTAAATAAATTTAAGCTAAATATTGAACTAATTGATAAGAAAAAAGACATCTCGTACTGCGCAAATACTTGCACAACAGTCCACATGCATGGGCATCGATAGAATCAACGAGTGTAGCTCTTTTGAATTATCTCGCAAAGTCTCCAAGACAAGCTCATTAACAAGAGGTGGCCCTTGTTTGGTTGCAAATTGCTCACCACTTGTCTCCATTTGACTTGTTTTCTGTTTCTTCGAATATGGCCTTGTAAGTTCCTATACATATGGCCATGATTAAGCTTACTAAAACTAATTAAATAATTAGTAAAATGAAAACATATAATATTACCTCTCTTACCTGAACTAAGGTGGCCGGCCACTGCAAAAAGCTACCTAAAACTTCACCCACGTACTTCATTTTTGGATGAGCTGTCACCGGTAGAGGAAGTTGTCTTGCACCGTCAACAACTTCGTCTACTGAAACCTTCACATGACCGAGTGATAGCTTCTGATGATGCACCATCGTGTCATCCTTGGTTGGTTAAACCATCCCGTTGGCAACAACTTTCATATCCCCCAGAATGGAGAAGGCCAGACGGCACTCAGTCGGACTCCATTACTCAAAGTAGACTAAAGTTAATGGTCTGGATAAAATGTTTATATTCTAATGATGAATACAAATTTAACTTGATGATAACAAGTTTGAGTTTTATAGTTTATACCGTAATATCCTGAGTATATGCAGGTATTGACAATGCAAAAATGCAAAAATCCCCTGACCGTAATGGCCTGAGTATATTTTTATATATAACAAACATAATTACTTTCAGCCCCTTTAGTATGGTGTTAACATTCTTGATACACATAAAAACATGTTTTAATTATGAAATTTCTTTTCTAGAAATAATACAATGCCATTAACAGGCAAGAATTAGAACAACTCTTTAATGAAAGTCAAAGCAATAAATGAGACTTCATTTATACACGAATAATGAGAAGACGACTCTGAAAAGAATAATAAATCAAATGAATCTTGACTAAGAATTAATTCTTTATCAACTACGAAGGTGCTTGAATGAATAGGTTTGTGAAAACTAAACTACATATTATCTAATTTTACCCTCAACCATAGGAAATGGAGTCTCACCAACTGAGTGGCAACTACCATGTGGATCACCTTGCAAGGGCGTGTTCAAGTCAGTCCCCTCATAAACTTTTGATGGCACATGGTGGTTTGTCAACGGAGTCTGCGGACCTTGGTTCTTCACTTGCTCATACAATAGGTCGAATTGAGATTGTAGAGCATCAAACTTGCCCTGCATCTGTTGCGTGATTTTTTGTGTCAGATCCGCCCTAACCTCATCGACTGACACCACTCCACTCGATCTCCTACTTGTCTGACTCGGTAGACCAAAAACAGCCCTCACATTCACGTGGCTACCTACACCTCACATCTTACCCGGGTGCTCCTTATTCCCTAGAGATGCATTTAAAATGTCATTATTCCTATGCGGTAGGAACGTCCCTTGATTAACTTCTTGAGCCTTCTGTAAATGTTTCAAGAAATGAGAAACAATAACTTAATACACTTTCCCAATGCCGTTAAGTAAGTACTTCTAAAACATATTCTTAAAAAAATAATTACATTTTTATTAACCACCCCCTTTGTTTGCTCATTTGGGATATCATATTTTCCCTTTTCGTCCTTTTTAAGTCTTGCTCGAACCCAATCCAAACTACGATCATCCATAGCAATACTTGATCTAAGTGAAGCACATGAAATGAAGACAAGAGAGGGTCTGATACTACCCAATTTGCTTTCGCACGAGCATATCCACCGGGTCCAAGAAAGTGCGGATGCTGGTTGTGAGACTGGCTCCCCTGAGCTTTCCTATTTTTTTCCTAGAATAAAAATTTTAGGAAAATATTAGATATATACTTCTGGTGATTCATTTTATAAAAAGGTAATACGCTGTACATGCCTTGAATTCTTCAGATTGATGATCATTAACGAATTTCTTCCACTGCTCATCTGTAATGGAAGGATATAACTATGATGGATGATCATATTTTGGGTGTGTCTTCTTGATGAAGTCACACACTAAACTCGTCTTGAACGCAGTCCACCTCACTCCTGCAACCTTTAGAAAGTGCTTCTTCTTTCCATCACCTTCAATATTGAACTCTTTATGAATAAATAAGAAACACACATATATATTAACATATGTTTTTATTAATAGATAATTTGTTATAAATGATTATTATTGTATAACTGAAAATCCTCCCAAATAACATCCTTAAGGCCACTCTCCACGTGTTTCCACTCATCGATGTTAATATATACGTGTGATCGAACTAGAGAACCTAGGTAATTCTTGAAATTGGCAGCATATTTCCCGATGGGTTTATTTGTATCATCAAATTCGATATGATTTTGCTCTGACGGCTTGTTTTTCATTTTTATGCATGTTGTTGATCCTCTCGATCTTCTTTTCTCAGACTCTTGTTCACACTAGGGGCTCGAAGAACCAGTCGTGACTCTGTTACATTAGTTGAAGAATTCTTAAAATATTAGATAAAAAATATAGATGCAAGGCGATAAAAGCTAACACATCACTCTACAACTACTGTGAAGACACAAAAATCCTAATCAGATTGCAAGAGTGAAAACAGATACTTGAATGCTTTTAGCAGCTACAGACATCTAAGAAGAATATCTACAACTTTTGTGAAGGTACTTACCACATAACATAGTTAAAGAGGGTTAAAATGGCTTGTGAACAGGATGTCCAAAATACGATGAAATTAATCGTCAAATAAATGTCATTAACCATAATCATTGATTATTATATATGGGCTCTACACCCCGCAAATTATGTTCACTGATCATTTTCATATGGGTGTGTGAATTAACTTTTCTTGTATTTTTCCAGAGCAGCAACTAATTGTAATATGATACTTAAACCTGTAGAAAGACAGGGCATGGCCATTGGAAATGGATGGAATTCAGAGGTCCAGACTTCAACATATCCTGATTATGCGAAAAAGGTGATCAACCTAATCAACCAGTCTCAGTCCTACTTGAAAGACTCACTAGGTCCGAATTAGCTCTGGGAAGCGGAAAATGCTTGAGGTAAGAAATCTTAATTCCAGTCTCAATTACCAACTCAGAGAATTTAACTTTATACACATAAAAATTACCCAAACATGTTAATTAAAGAACTGAACATTAAGTACTAAAACATACATTCTTGCACAATTTGTAGCAGGCGAGGGTGAAACAGGAGACGGGGAATCCACACAAACTGTAGGCGACGGGGAATCAACGACAAACAACAGGCGATGGGGAATGAATTAGGGTTTCAGGGTTTCTTGTGCAATCTCTAACTGAGAGAACAAAAAACCGAATTATCTCCTATCCCAAAATTTATCTTCTGAAAATCTAGCGGGTTCTGGGAGTGAGAAATCTGAAAATTTTGGACTGAATTTATTTAACAAACCTATTTTCATGTGAATTGGGTAAAAATAGATTTTAGATTCCACGAACCACGGGGATTTGAGTCCTTCCTCGCCCACAAGAAACTGCCAAATTTTTTAGTATATGCATCGGTTGTATAAAAACAACAGATGCTCATAAGTTTTATTGGACAATTAAAATCGGTTGTTAAAAATAACCGATGCCTATAGTTGTAAAATAGTTTTTTCCAGAGGATTAGAGCACGTGGCAATGAACCATGGTTTCAGGGGTTCGTACCCTCCTCGCCCACAAGAACTGCCGAATTCTTCAGTATATGCATCGGTTGTATAAAAACAACCGATGCTCATAAGTTTTATTGGACAATTAAAATCGATTTTTATGAATAACCGATGCCTATAATTATAAATAATGTTTTAAAAACTTGGCACGCATGGGATGCCCCACATTATCTTCCCCCCTTCGTTTCCCTCCAGTTGCAAACCTCTACAAAGTCTTGCACAGAAATGGATCTTCCCCAAGAAATTTTTACGCCACCCTACGAAATCGATAGGCAAATTCAGATCCTTATCAAAAACGTGGTGTAATTGCTCTCCACCCACATTTCATCAAATCCAACCTCGCTCGAGAAACACCCCGCCAAGAATATCTCACTCTCATCACCCCATCTAACACCATTTGCTCCATCGAAATCATAAAAGGCAACATTAGCACCGTTTTAAGTGAGCTCAATTTTCCAGGTGTGTGCAGATTGGTTTTGGGTTCATGCGATGGCTTATTATTTCTACTCAACCTAACTGGTGGGATGGTTTTGGTGAACCCTATTACTCTAGAGCAGGTTAGACTACCTCCTCCACCTCTGGTTAGGGGTGAGACTACCTATGTCGCATGTGGATATGGGTATGATAGTACTAGAGATGATTATAAGGTGGTTTACTTTCTTATTCCATTGTGTATTATGATGACTTATTCCTGCCTAACCGTTATGATGGTGCATATGTGTACTCTGTGAAAATGGGTGTCTGGAAAAGGCTTAAGACCTCGCCTTATGGTAATTTAGTAATTTGCATCCACTGCGGAATTTTTTTCAATGAGGCTATCCATTGACTGCATTATAAGTTGAGTGAATTGGGTAAGCTGGAGTTTGTAATCATTGCTTTAGATTCTGTTAACGAGGCATATTTCGAAATCACTCAACCTGTTGGTGTCCACGCGGTTAGCGATTTTTCAACAAATGCACTTGTGGTTTTTAGGGGATGTCTTTGTTTGGTGGATAGGGAAACCTGTGACCAAAGAAAGATGTTTGGCTTATGAAAGAGTATGGTGTGGCAGGGTCTTGGACAAAACTCAACATTTATTGTAATGGATTTTTATCTTAGTTCACGCCTTTGTGTTTATTTGGAGATGAGGAGGAGGAAGTTGTTATGATGTCTGGAGCTCGTTTGGTTGTTTATAATGTGAAAGATAGATTATTGAGGTCCTTAGTCGTCGATAATGGGGCTTATGATCAATTTCAAGACAAAGGCTACTTTATGGAGAGTCTCGTTTCGCCTGCATTTTGCGGTCGCTAAGGTAATTTTTATTGGCAATGGAATTAAAACATAATTATATCTTTTGAATGACTTGTTTGTTCATATAAGTCTTTATTTTACTATCACAAAATTAAACTCTGCTAAAACTTATGAATTTTGATTGAGTAATTACGGATTTTGGAACTTTAGGGCTAAAATCGTAAATCTTATAAGTTTTAGGGGTCAATTTGAAAATTACTAAAACTGTTTGTAATAAAATTACCATATTTAAGTGTAGGAGCAAACTTTGACAATCTTTTGGAAATGTCATGGAGGCAAAGGTCTGAGTTCATTATGGGAAGAGGAAAATGCAGTTGTGATCATGAAGTCGTTTGTAGGATATCATGGATCGACCTCAATCCCGGGAGGAGATATATAAGTTGTCCAAGATTTCGTGTAAGTCTGGAATTTCTTTACTATTTTAAAAAATGGGTGCTAGGTCATGATTTGGGGGTTTGTATAAGATGTTATCATGCGACTGATTGTAGTTAAAATAACTGTTGTTGAGACTTTTTGTGGGTCTGTCGTGCTTTTGCTTGTTTGCATTAATTTTGATTCGAGTAAATAATATTGTAGGAGCCTGGAGGTTGCGAGTTTTTTAAATGGCTTGAGGGTCCACTGTGCCCAAGTGCTAGTAAAATTATTCCCGAACTTTTAAGACGAGCAAATAAATTTGAAGCTGAAGTTCAAGTGTTGGAGGCTGACGTAAAGAGACTTGAATTAGATGTGAAGAAGCATTAAAAATAACCTGAAAGCACTTGCAGCTGAAAATCGTAAGCTTGAAGAATATGTGAAGAAGAAGCGAAATCGGGAATGTTGGTTGTGCACGGCGCTTTTGATTACTTGATTTATTATCTGGAATAAGAACAACTGAAAGTCTCTCTAGGGTGTATGTGGTGTTAGTGTTGGGAATGAATATGGTGTGTGTTGTATGCTGTTTATTATTTTGCTTTTCAAGGGTGCTAAATAGATTGATGGGGGTAGTTTTGGAGGTCGGTTTCTTTCATTGTTTTGTTGTCGTAGCTGCTTGTTGGCTTTCGTGAAATTGACACTTTCTCTATCATGTATTTTCTTATAAGAATATTGAGGATTTTGCTTGCAAAGATTAATAAGAATATCAGTGTTTTTATTTAATGATTTCGACATCTAGGCTTTGGTTAACAATGGAAACGTTAACTTGAGCTCATAAACTGTGCACAACTAAAAAAGTAGCAAGTGGTTCATCTTTAAGAGCCCCTCCGAGTAGTGTTTCCTCCATTGATTGGTCCTTGACAACACAAAAGGAACTGAGTTGTCTTCAGCAAATTGTAAGACACTCACCAGGACTTTTTTTAATAGTAGGAACAAGCAATAAGTTCTTAAGCTGAAAACTAACGGATTAATACTACGGAATGACCAACATATGATTAATGGAAAAACATGTTCTTTTTCCCATGTTTGGGGTGCTTGTTCCTTGATATTCAGAAGTTGTATTTAGAAATCATGTTTGGGCACCAGAAGTGACGACCGATGTCAGAAGTGACATGATTTTTGCACCAAAATTAGAAAACCAAGTTTTATCAAAGAAGACAAAAACATTATCGTGAGCAGTTGGATTGTAGTTACATAAGTCAATGCCATTTAATTACATAAAAGGTCTTACATGAGCCTGCCAAAACATAGTCAGAACATATCTAATTTCCCATTACATCTAATTCACATGCCAAAGATAAACATAAACATAAAAACTGTAGTATTCTTAAACAAAAACTTGCTATATCTACAAATCAAAAACTAAAGATGGGACATTCTAAAGCTGAAGGAGGAAGGTCGAGTCGAGTGGCAAACATAAGTCTTCAATCATATCCAGGCAGCCAGTAAAGACATGGCGACCAACTGATGCCCAGCTTGATACATCAACAAACCAATGTTGATCTCCTGGACCTAGAATTGTAGCCTTCTTCTGATGACCATTACCTCCTGGAACCACATGCTCAGTCCAGAAGTCCTTTGGAATAGCCTATAAAAAGCTCGTATGATTAGAAGTTGTTAACGCCATACCAATAATTGGTGGAAAGTCCATTAGTTGCAGATAATTTAGAATATCTTCAACTTAGAATTCATCAACGATCAAGAAGAGTCTTCAATATTTTTACTTTGAAAGAAGGTTCATTGTTCAAAATCTTGTCAGGAACTTTCGCACCACAAAAGTCATGACTTGTAACACCTTTGCCATCAAAGACTATTACATAAAAAATATAAGGCCCATTATTAATGAAGACAACTGAAAAATCTTCTCCAATTTTGTTGTCATCCACAAAATCGAACTACTCGCCTGTAAACCTGGCCTACAATAAAGAAAATTATAATGAAAACAACACCAATAGAACAAGGACTCACAGTTGCATAGCTATTCAAGATTGAAGAAAAACTCTCAGTCATATCCAGTTTGCAAAAACGTAAATAACACATCAAGAATGACATTATTATTCATACAAAGAATTATACAATTCATAATCATTAACTCTCAGTCTAATTTTTCCCATCTTTCTTTATATTAATAGTAACACCACTTTGAACACAGAAGAACACAAATAACACAAGTCGAATAAGGGTTCTTAATACGCAAAATTGTTCATCAAGAAACTTGAATTAGATATGGATAGAACAAACCTCATCACCGTCTTCACTAAGAAACTCGACAGTCACATCCCAAGTATGCCCAGTGGGATTACGCAAAGTAAAATTGTTACTTTCAGGATCTGCTAGGAATCTCATAATTTTCTTCGGGATGTGTTGCAATCGTGTCGATAAGGATTATTCAGAATTACAGAAAATCATAATACTAACAAATAATAATCAAAAAATATATATAGTAGAGAAAAAGAAAAATACGGATGAATAAAATCACATATACCATAAAACATGAACTGGGCATGAGGATGGTCTTTGTGAATGCTGGAATTAGAGTCATCCTTAGTCTGGGAGAGAAGCTACAAATCTGAGCGAGAAGATAATTTTCTACGTTGCAAGTTCGGGAGACTTTTGAATTAGGGTTAAGCATCGGTTATTGTACAAGAGCCGATGCATATTCGTCCACTGGCAAGAAAAGCGCAGTAAAATATCTAACCAAAGCATTTATTTGGTCGAAAAGGTCCCGGGTTTGAATCCCTCGCTGTGCTAATATTATATGCATCGGTTGTCTATATACCAACCGATTCTATTAACACACTTTAATCATCGGTTTTAAAATTAAAATCCAAACCGATGCTATTGACATACTTTATGCATCAGTTCTAATGTTAACAACCGATGCTATTGATATATTCTGGCAGGAAAAATCAACAAGAAAGTATCTTATTGTTTAGGCACGGGTTTGAATATTACACATTATGGTATTTCTGTTGTTCAATCCTCTTATGCTCACATGTCTCATTCATTCATACTCAAAAATCTTCTCCATGTGCCTCATATAACCAAAAATCTATTACAAAAAAAAAAACCGCGCGACTATAGGCATCGATTCATTGGCAGAACCGATGCACGTATTTTTATTATAGGCATCGGTTGTTCGACAACAACCGATGTGTATTTATTTAAATGATTTTTTTTAAGATTATTAATTATTCAAAGCATCGGTTGTTTCGAACAAAACCGAAGCCTATAAATTAAATTTATTATAAGAAAACCTCGCGCGTTTGCGAGCATCGGTTCTTCTTTAAAACCAATGCTCGTATTTGGTTATAGGCATCAGTTGTTAGTCAACAACCGATGTCTATTTATTAATGAAATTTTAGTGGATTTTTTTTATTATTGTAAGCATCGGTTGTTTAGAACAAAACCGATGCTAATAACTTTTCTGGAATATACAGGCATCGGTTATGACAAGAAATCGATGCCTATAACTTTTATTTATTCCAAAAAAAACCGCGCATTTTTAGGCATCGGTTCTTTTTTAAAACTGATGCTCATATTTGGTTATAGGCCTCGGTTGTTTGACCACAACCGATGCCTATTATTTTAGTATATTATTTTAAGCATCGGTGTTTTCAGAAAAACCGATGCTAATAATTTTTTCCAGAATTTATCGGCATCGGTTGTTTCAGAAAACTGATGCCTATAACTTTTATTTATTACAAAAAAAAAAAAAAATTGTGCAATTTTCCCATTTGTAAGTAGTTGGATAGGATACTTCAATGTGAAACTCAAACATTTCTAATTTATTTTTTGGAAAAAAAAAAAGTTCAGATACAATGTCGCTTTCAAGAAAT
>BMAC01000519.1:779202-822164 GCA_014905375.1 Phtheirospermum japonicum | reverse complement strand
CAACCGATGCTATTGATATATTCTGGCAGGAAAAATCAACAAGAAAGTATCTTATTGTTTAGGCACGGGTTTGAATATTACACATTATGGTATTTCTGTTGTTCAATCCTCTTATGCTCACATGTCTCATTCATTCATACTCAAAAATCTTCTCCATGTGCCTCATATAACCAAAAAATCTATTACAAAAAAAAAAACCGCGCGACTATAGGCATCGATTCATTGGCAGAACCGATGCACGTATTTTTTATTATAGGCATCGGTTGTTCGACAACAACCGATGTGTATTTATTTAAATGATTTTTTTTAAGATTATTAATTATTCAAAGCATCGGTTGTTTCGAACAAAACCGAAGCCTATAAATTAAATTTATTATAAGAAAACCTCGCGCGTTTGCGAGCATCGGTTCTTCTTTAAAACCAATGCTCGTATTTGGTTATAAGGCATCAGTTGTTAGTCAACAACCGATGTCTATTTATTAATGAAATTTTAGTGGATTTTTTTTATTATTGTAAGCATCGGTTGTTTAGAACAAAACCGATGCTAATAACTTTTCTGGAATATACAGGCATCGGTTATGACAAGAAATCGATGCCTATAACTTTTATTTATTCCAAAAAAAACCGCGCATTTTTAGGCATCGGTTCTTTTTTAAAACTGATGCTCATATTTGGTTATAGGCCTCGGTTGTTTGACCACAACCGATGCCTATTATTTTAGTATATTATTTTAAGCATCGGTGTTTTCAGAAAAACCGATGCTAATAATTTTTTCCAGAATTTATCGGCATCGGTTGTTTCAGAAAACTGATGCCTATAACTTTTTATTTATTACAAAAAAAAAAAAAATTGTGCGACTAAAGGCATCGGTTTCTGAGGAACAACCGATGCTTATAACTTTTTCTAATTATAAAAAAGACCCTGCGCGACTATAGGCATCAGTTGTTTACAACAACCAATGCCTATAACCATGTTCCGTTGGCATTTTTTGTAGTAGTGTCATAGCATGTTTTTTGATCGGTTCGAGGCAAATAAGAAATAATAGTTCTTGGTAGAGATTTTCTTCAAAACATTACCTGTTATTTCAAAAGGCACTAGACTAGTCATAGTTAATGCAAAAATCAATTCTTTGCATTTAAGTACTCATTGCAAGATTTTGAGGTTGACCAAGATTATGAGGCTGCAAAATCTCTCTTAACATCCTGATTGTATTGAATAAAAATAAATCGCCAACTTGATAAATAGTATAGGATATGCAATAGTTGAAGAACCAAATAACTGTGTCGTTCAAAATTGAAATCTGGATGTTCTATTATTGAAAGATGATGGTGACCATATTGCGTCAGTTGTGGTGAGCACATATTCACAATTTGTAAAACTACTAATTTCTTCGCTTATTTGGAGGGTTATGCTATTCTTGCCCCAACATTTGACATCGTTGATTCAATTAATGAATATATAAAAGTGTAAAGTATATCTTAGCTCGAATAGTGCATGCAAATTTGCTTCAAACATTGACATATTACAAGACTTCCACTCACCGGAGTTCTTAAACACGATCAAATCCTCTTTATTGCCGAGCTAAAACTGAAAATTGGAACTCTACTCATGTTGTTGAGAAATATCAATTACTTCTTGTGTTGTGTAATGAACTAAATGGGTTGATACAAAACTTGACAATCATGTTTTACATGCTAAGATTCTTTAAGAAAGCAATGCAAGTGAGTTAGTATTGATTCCTATAATGACTGTCATGCCATCTGATCTGAGGTTGCCTTTCAAGTTCCAACGACGATAATTTTCTTTGATCGAGTCATACGCTATGAAGATCAATAACAATCAAGAACAATCTCTCTCCCACGTTGGACTTTCCCTATAGAAGCCGATTTTCAGTCATGGTCAATTGAACGTTGTTATATCAATAGTGACAAATCGTAAGGGTATAAAAATATTGATCGTTGCTAATGAGATTAAACGTAGTAACAAAATTACAAATGTTGTGTACAAAGAGATTTTTCATAATTTGCAAAGTATATCTCGTCTTGTAATAATCCTTTTATGAACCAGGTTATACCATTTTCATTACTATTTGATCTTTAAATTACACATATATATATATATATATATATATATATATATATATATATATATATATATATATATATATATACAACAACTTATTTAAATATTTCAATACATTCAAACCCAATTATACGTATTTGAGATGAAAATAAAATAAATAATTATTGAGCAATGCACGGGAATAATACTAGTATGTATATACACACACAACATAAGTTTAATTAGAAAATATATAAATTGTGTTAGTAAAATGATTTTAAAAGATATTGTTTTTCTTTTAATAGAATTGTGTCATACGTGGGGTAAATATAAATTGAATAAATAATATATTTTTGGAAGAAATTAAAAAAAATATGTACTGGGACCATGTTGCCACCAGTATCCTAGGGTGAATTTGATTAAAAAAAAATCCCGAACACTGATGGCGGCGTCCCGGGGTCATTTTGTAAAAACCAATATACACAAAATGCGGGATTAGTGTTTCACACAAATTTTATGGGAGATGATACAACAAAATACCAGTATAAGTCTAGTTTTAGGACAAGTTTCTTTTACTTATAATTTTTAATTAAATATTAAAATATATTTTGTTTGAGATTTTTAATGATTACTTATTTTTTTATTTGATTTTCCTAAACTTTAATTACTTTTTTTCAACGGTACTAAATAATCGATATAAAAAATCTATTTATATCAAGACGACCCCCTAAATTATGACTATTATTTATTTTGATCTAATATCCAAATTTTATCTACTATAATTATCTATTAAAATATAAATTACTAAATGCTTTAAAAATATATTGTTTAAAAATATTTGTGTATCATTAGTAATTTATATTTTAACAGATAAGTTTAGTAGATAAATTATGAATATTAGATCAAACAAATTAAATTAGGTATCTTCTCGATACAAATAACTTTTGTCCATCATTTACCAGTTAAAAAAATTAAATAAAGTTTATGAAAATCAAATGAAAAATGATGAAAGTAGTAATTGAAAATTTCAAATAAAATATATTTTAAAATTAAATAAAAATAATAAATAAAAGAAACCTGCGGTAAAACAAGGCGTGTAGTATTTTGTCGTATCACCTCTGATAAAAATTGTGTTAACTAGTAGTTCCGAGTTTTGTGTATCTTGTTTTTTACAAATAACTCGGACGCTGATTGAAACTTTTTTTATTCAATTCACCCCGCAACACTAGTGGCAATAGCGTCCTGATATAATTCTTTTTAAATTTTCTACATATATATTATTTATTCAGATTATATTAAAAAATATATTATTTATTTATTTTTCCCTATAAGTGCGGGAAAAATTTAAAAGAAAAATTTGTTGTGTCTCAAATCTCTCCCCCTAAATTTATTGCCAATTGTCTCCTCTCCTCTGAAAAACCCTGGCCACTACTGTCTTTCCCCTACCTCTCCTTTGACTACCCGTATACCACTCCCGCCGCTGCCCATAACAAGACAGGTTAGTTTGCTGACTCTCCCTTCATCTTTTGTGTTTTTTTTCCTCCTTTTTTTTCCCTTCGGATTCACTTCCCATCTTTATTAAGATTCATTGGTTTCTGTTAAGCAAGCAGCGGTGGAAATATCAATTTCGGTCTAAGGAAGAGGATTTCCCAGTGTCTCCGTGGGTTTGGCTTTGTTAGTTTGAATAGAGGAGCTCCGAGCAGCGACGGGTTTGAGTTTCAAGAACTCGTTATAAGTTTCCTTTATGTTTATGATGTTTGGGATTTGTTCCCCAAAGAGTTGTGCAGTTTTTTTTGAGGTCGGTCTAGTGAATTGTTGTTTGATATTTAGATTCTTCTTAATTATCAGAATTCTCTTCCATACCTAAATATTTAGAACTAAAGTCATGAGATAGCAAGGAAAGAATTCTCAGCTATTGTGCTCAGATCCATTTTTACCTGACGCTTTTCGACAACATTTGCCATAATTAAATTCAACTTGAGTTATGATTGTGGGTTAAAGTTGATCAGGTATAACAAGATTTTTTACTAACTTTAGGTTACGATCCATTTGTGGATTGAAAAGAATCTTGATGCCATTTTTCCAGGCCAATGTGTAATTATATAATTGGTTTCTATGTCATTCTTCTAGGCCCAATGGATAAGTATACATTGATTAAAAAGGATTGAAATTATTTGGAAGTAAATACCGTACTCTCAAACCTAATTTGGACCTTCTCAAATCTCTCATTTGTCTATTTTTAGATAATCAAGTTAAGTTCTTTATAGTAGGTGATACGGACTAAAACAATCATACGTGAAATTATGTGATAAATGTGACTATTTGTGGAAAGCGACCTCATTTCCTAGGGAGGGTGTACCCCTGGGAGGTGGGCGAGCTGTGATGATTTGAGTGGGCTGTTTTGTGGAGAGTAGAGACCTGTAATATGGGGATGACTTTTCATATAGGGTCGCAATCTCTTGTAATTTGGGCTGAGTACTTGAGCCCGTTTGTGGATTTGATATACGTGAATTATTATGGGCCTGGTGGGATGTATGTCCCGGCTTAATTGGGATATCTATGGAGAAGTTTGTCGTTTATGGGAACTTGCCATGTAGGAGGAGTCCTAATTGAGAGTCGATTGTGGAATCCTGGCGTGAATGGAATTCTTATTATTAAAGGTAACCCTAGATATTGGGAATCTTCTCCTATCCCTATAAAAGGAGCTCTTGGCTTCTTTCTTAAAGGATAATGCTTATTTACGCATTTATTATCTGTGTGCACTGATGTATCGATTGAGAGAGAAGAAGTGTGATTTTCGCTTATTAACTTAAGCGTCGGAGGGCCTTAACGGGCTCGAAATCCGGCCCATTCTAGGCGCTGTTTTGCAGGAACGGCGAGGTCGCTGTGACGATTTCGGAGACTGTGGAGGTCGCTGCGTCGTGTTTGAAGTTCCGTTTAGGTCACTGATCTCAATTTTGATGTTAGTACCCCCTTTATTTGGTAGTTCAACTTTTTGAACTCATCAAATTGGCGCCGTTTGTGGGAAAGAGAGACATCGAGTCTTTGAGCGAAAGGCGTGAGAGATCGCATAAACAAAACATGAAGGAGAAGAACATAACACCGAAAGTTTTGAATTACGGATCCGGGTCCAACAATAAGAAGAAAAAGAATAGATTCATACATCTTGGCGGGAAAGATGTCCCAGGGGAGTAGCAGGAGTACCCTCGCATAGGTCCTCTGATTCGAGATGCAGGCAATACGCCTCCACCTTCTCCTAAAAAACAAGTTGGGAGGGTGCTGCCGTTAGAAGTGGAGAAGCAGACGCCTGGGATAGAACCACAAAAATTGATCCCTGAGGCAACAGGAGGGGGAAACCCGTCGAAGGAAGTACCCGATCAGGGCAAGAAGGGATTCTTGGAGGGGCTTATGGACTTCGTACCTGTTGAAAAGCAGGAGGAGTTGCGTAAATATTTGGAGTGCGAGCTGAGCAGGGGGAAGGATAAGAGCGAGAAGTTAAACGTTGATAAAGAGGGCGAGTCAACGGTTGGAGATGAGAAGAAGAAGAAGGGGCTTGGCAAGAGAAAGAAAGGAGACATCTCTAGTTCCTTCTCATCCGTAGATTCTCGTGTTCATACGCGGAGGGGAATAAAACTAAGGCGTGATCGTTACAAGGGTAGAGGTCGCAAGTATCGCAAGGGCGATAGTGAGAGCAATACCCCTACCTCAGACTCGAGTAGTAACTCTGGGGGGAGGTCGCGGAAAAGTGACAGAGGTCACAAGGGGAGAAGAGAAGAGAATTTGGGGACTTACACATATTGACGAGCTTATAGATCGCTGGTAAGCTGTGAATTAAAAGTGAATCCTTGAGTAATTGCGATTTGGCGAGCTTTTTGCAGAGCGGCAATGGTGAAAATCTTAATTGAGATAGCGTAAAATGGTGAATTGGAAGGGCGGAAAGGTTTTGTATGGGGAGACGGAAAAGCTGATGTGACAGATAGGAGCGGGACTAATTAGGGTTTGCAAAGGGAATGTTTTGGGCCTTTAATTCTTGGGCCCACTGAACTTATTATATGCCGAGATTTTAAGGTAGTGACGCGTGGCAGGCTGCATTTAATGAAGCATCAGTGAGATGAGACAGAAAGAAGGAAGGCGTGTTTTGACTTTATGGTCTTGCATTTTTGAGGTCGGCTGGTGCATTGGTTTCCAGGTCGCTTTGTAAAAGAAAATGACGAGCTCGTAATGATTCATCTCGTGTGCAACCTAAGTTGATATACTTGGGGACTTGTGGTTATTTTTGAGAAGAGAGCTCGATACCTTTCAGGTCGCGTGAACGTGTTGCGACCTGTTATAGCTCGGTTTGTTGAAACTGGGTGATTTTGATGCGAGCTTTAGTAAGATATATTGGTGTTTTGTTTGTCTGTTTGTTAATACTTTTGAAATTTTGTGTTTACATGTCCTACCTGATTTCATACCTCAATCAGCTAGAACATGGGGGACTAGCTGATACGGACTAAAATAATCATACGTGAAATTATGTGATAAATGTGACTATTTGTGGAAAGCGACCTCATTTCCTAGGGAGGGTGTACCCCTGGGAGGTGGGCGAGCTGTGATGATTTGAGTGGGCTGTTTTGTGGAGAGTAGAGACCTGTAATATGGGGATGACTTTTCATATAGGGTCGCAATCTCTTGTAATTTGGGCTGAGTACTTGAGCCCGTTTGTGGATTTGATATACGTGAATTATTATGGGCCTGGTGGGATGTATGTCCCGGCTTAATTGRGATATCTATGGAGAAGTTTGTCGTTTATGGGAACTTGCCATGTAGGAGGAGTCCTAATTGAGAGTCGATTGTGGAATCCTGGCGTGAATGGAATTCTTATTATGAAAGGTAACCCTAGATATTGGGAATCTTCTCCTATCCTATAAAAGGAGCTCTTGGCTTCTTTCTTAAAGGATAATGCTTATTTACGCATTTATTATCTGTGTGCACTGATATTATCGATTGAGAGAGAATAAGTGTGATTTTCGCTTATTAACTTAAGCGTCGGAGGGCCTTAACGGGCTCGAAAGTTAAACGTTGATAAAGAGGGCGAGTCAACGGTTGGAGATGAGAAGAAGAAGAAGGGGCTTGGCAAGAGAAAGAAAGGAGACATCTCTAGTTCCTTCTCATCCGTAGATTCTCGTGTTCATACGCGGAGGGGAATAAAACTAAGGCGTGATCGTTACAAGGGTAGAGGTCGCAAGTATCGCAAGGCGATAGTGGAGAGCAATACCCCTACCTCAGACTCGAGTAGTAAGCTCTGGGGGGAGGTCGCGGAAAAGTGACAGAGGTCACAAGGGGAGAAGAGAAGAGAATTTTGGGGACTTACACATATTGACGAGCTTATAGATCGCTGGTAAGCTGCGAATTAACAGTGAATCCTTGAGTAATTGCGATTTGGCGAGCTTTTTTGCAGAGCGGCAATGGTGAAAATCTTAATTGAGATAGCGTAAAATGGTGAATTGGAAGGGCGGAAAGGTTTTTGTATGGGGAGACGGAAAAGCTGATGTGACAGATAGGAGCGGGACTAATTAGGGTTTGCAAAGGGAATGTTTTGGGCCTTTAATTCTTGGGCCCACTGAACTTATTATATGCCGAGATTTTAAGGTTGTGACGCGTGGCAGGCTGCATTTAATGAAGCATCAGTGAGATGAGACAGAAAGAAGGAAGGCGTGTTTTGACTTTATGGTCCTTGCATTTTTGAGGTCGGCTGGTGCATTGGTTTCCAGGTCGCTTTGTAAAAGAAAATGACGAGCTCGTAATGATTCATCTCGTGTGCAACCTAAGTTGATATACTTGGGGACTTGTGGTTATTTTTGAGAAGAGAGCTCGATACCTTTCAGGTCGCGTGAACGTGTTGCGACCTGTTATAGCTCGGTTTGTTGAAACTGGTGATTTTGATGCGAGCTTTAGTAAGATATATTGGTGTTTTTGTTTGTCTGTTTGTTAATACTTTTGAAATTTTGTGTTTACATGTCCTACCTGATTTCATACCTCAATCAGCTAGAACATGGGGGACTAGCTGATACGGACTAAAATAATCATACGTGAAATTATGTGATAAATGTGACTATTTGTGGAAAGCGACCTCATTTCCTAGGGAGGGTGTACCCCTGGGAGGTGGGCGAGCTGTGATGATTTGAGTGGGCTGTTTTGTGGAGAGTAGAGACCTGTAATATGGGGATGACTTTTCATATAGGGTCGCAATCTCTTGTAATTTGGGCTGAGTACTTGAGCCCGTTTGTGGATTTGATATACGTGAATTATTATGGGCCTGGTGGGATGTATGTCCCGGCTTAATTGAGATATCTATGGAGAAGTTTGTCGTTTATGGGAACTTGCCATGTAGGAGGAGTCCTAATTGAGAGTCGATTGTGGAATCCTGGCGTGAATGGAATTCTTATTATGAAAGGTAACCCTAGATATTGGGAATCTTCTCCTATCCTATAAAAGGAGCTCTTGGCTTCTTTCTTAAAGGATAATGCTTATTTACGCATTTATTATCTGTGTGCACTGATATTATCGATTGAGAGAGAATAAGTGTGATTTTCGCTTATTAACTTAAGCGTCGGAGGGCCTTAACGGGCTCGAAATCCGGCCCGTTCTAGGCGCTATTTTGCAGGAACGGCGAGGTCGCTGTGATGATTCCGGAGACTGCGGAGGTCGCTGCGTCGTGTTTGAAGTTCCGTTTAGGTCACTGATCTCAATTTTGAGGTTAGTACCCCCTTTATTTGGTAGTTCAACTTTTTGGACTTATCAGTAGGAAAAAGATATGTAATGGTACTACTTTCATTATTTTGGCTTCATCCTCCCATAATTTAATTCATGAGTTCAAAAATAGTTTTCATGAAGGTTTTGTTCTGTATGAGAAATTTATATGCAGCCCCTGCAAGGCTATAGCTTTACATTATCTCATACTCTGATGATCATAATTATAATTCATAAATGAATTATACATACTATGGCAATTCTAGAGCCTTGTGTGCAGTTCGATTTTGTTGCGAAAAAAAGCAGTAACATGAAGTCAATGTTGGTATGATATACTATTTTCTTCAGATGTGTTATGAACATGACTGTATAGTTGTCCATCAAGCCCAGGCAAAATTATTAAACCTTTAATATAGTTGATTTTGTTGCGATAAAAAGCAGTAACATGAAGTCAATGTTGGTATGATATACTATTCTCTTCAGATTTGTTATGAATGTGACTGTATAGTTGTCCATCAAGCCCATGCAAAAATATTAAACCTTTAATATAGTTGTTTTGCATTAACCTTGTGATTGTATTTGTTTTTTTAATTATTATTATCATGTTATTTATGATTAGGCTGAGTTTCATTTTTAAATTCATCGATTAAACTTGATATGGGTTAATAACAAATTAACAATACTGATAGGATTATTATCTACGAGGGATTTTTAATCCTATTAATTAAGTTATTTGTTTTAAAAATATTTGCCTATCTGGACTCTATTGTTGGTTAGAATGTTAGTAGGTAAAGGAGTCCTTATCTCTTAAATATCTTAAGAGATAATTATCAAAACCTTGTTATGTGGAATAAGGACTCTTCAAAGGAAGTTGAGCTATAAGTATTTGGCATTTTCATTTGAAGGATATACACGACAAGGAAGAGAAAAATAGAAATCCTACTACAGCTTTCTTGCTCCGTTTTCTTATTTATTCTTTGAGTTCATACTTGTTTGAACGAGAAGAATTTTAGGAGCAATTTGTTTTCATATTTTTGTAATGTTACTAGAATCCTTTTTGTTGGATTTATAAATATTTTTAGTAATATATCTTTTGGCCTACGTCACGTTCTGTGAGTTATTTTAACTCACAAGCAAAAATCATTGTTGATTTATCTTTCTGCATACATGTTAGTAAGAGTGTTTCAACATAATTACTGACATCAACGTTCATAAAAGTTATTGAAACCCTTCAAAACTTTCAATTGGTATCAATAGAGATCACTTGACTCTACTAAGTGAGAATCCTGCGGACTTTGAAGGCTAACAATGGATAATATAATGAACGTTGCAATCCGACCTCCTGTGTTGGATGGAATAAACTACGTAATCTGGAAAGTCAGGATGAGAGCCTACATAAAAACGATGGACGAGAGATCCTGGCATGCAATTCTAACTAGATGGAAGGTTCCCAGGAGAGATGATCCGGACGGTGACATCATTTTGAAAAATGAAATTGATTGGACCGCAGAAGAACTTGCTACTTCAAATGCCAACACAAAAGCCTTGAATGCCATCTATAGCTTTGTGGATGTGTCCTTATTCAGAATCATCTCCAACATACAAACGGCCAAAGAAGCATGGGAGGCACTACAACTCTTATGTGAAGGATCTATAGGAGTCCAAATGACCAAATTAAGAATGCTGACAACACAATTTGAAGTAACGAGAATGGAGGAAAGTGAAACCATTGCCAGCTACAGTGTAAAGCTTCTTGACATTTCAAATGAATGTCAATCTCTGGGATCTCCTATCTCAAACGAAAGGCTTGTGAGCAAATTCCTATGATCAGTGACAGAAAAATTCAACGTGAAGATCACGGCTATTGAAGAAGCCAAAGTACACCCCTGTTAAAAAATGGTTCACTCCACACGGCATTGAGATTGGTTGGATAAAACTTACGTTTGTGATTATACAGCACTAATTGACCAACCTTGTACTGCAAGTTTTTAACTTTCTTATCGCGAACCTCTTTCGATTTCTTCTTATTTGTCATCCAAGTGCTATCATATGCCTCGCACTTGTTCTTTGAACGGTCAAAATTCTTGTTGGGGTCGAGGTAATCGTACTTCGAATGATTTTTTGGTGGCTTCAACTCCACCTTTTGCTCGATTTTAGGTATTTTATTCTTCACATCCAATTCATCATTAAAATCTTTAAATTCTTCAATAATATCACTTATTTCTATTCCTAGCAACTCGATCAAATCCTCCCCACTCAAATGCTCCTAGTCGTCAAGCTCATCAAACTCCTCACTTAAGTCAACTTCTAGTGTATCCCTCACCTTTCTCAGAAATCCGGCGTCGTCCCCGTCGCCTAATTCATCTAAAACTGTGATCCCTTTTAGCTCGTGGATGCATGATGTAACGGGATCAAAGAACGAACAATCATCTTGCATGGCAGGGATAGGAGAGTTTTGAATATCTTTCAGAGAAAACGTCACTGATTCGCCCAAAACGGTCATTATCATCCTTCCTTTGTGAACATCAATCAAAGTATGGGAGGTAGACATAAACGGGCCCCCCAATAAAATTGTGTGCTCCGTGCTCTCAATCGGTACTTCGCCAACATCCAAAATCACAAAATCTGCCGAAATTACTAGCTCTCCAACCTGTACTAAAACATCTTCAACCATCCCCAAAGGTAGTCGAATTGAGCGATTGACCAACTGTAGTCGCATGGTCGTCGGATTCAGTGGGCCAAGATCAAATTCTCTATAAAGTGAATAAGGTATGAGATTAATTCCTGCTCCAAGATCCAACATTCCTTTGGTTGTTTGTTTGTCCATTAGACAAGGAAATAGTAATACAAAAACTTCCAGGATAGTGTTCCTTAAGTGGTAATGGCTTCTTGAAAACTACATTTACTTCATTTAGCAATGTTACACACTGACTTGTCGCCAAGCGCCTCTCCCTTGAAGCAAGTTCCTTGAAAAATTTCACATAGGCTGGCATTATTTTGATTACATCCAAAAGTGGCAAGTTAATATTGATGTTTTTCAATAGGTTATATAGTTCCATGAATCTTTTGTTCTCTTTAGCTGGACGCAAATGGCTTGGAAAAGGAATAGCATCCTTAATCGGTGTCGTCAATTGCTTTGGCTGTGATGGTTTAAGAACATCATCTTTGCCAAGGGCGTCATTCGGAATCGTCCCTTGAATGGATCCAGGAACATATCTATTAGAGGATTTATGCAGCTGATCTACTGGTTTAGAAACATCTTCCTTTCTAGAAGTTTGTGTTTTATCCTAGACTTCGACTTCATCATCTTGGTCAACTATTCCGTTGTCTATCTTCTTTCCACTACAAAGGACATGAACCGTCGATGCTTGTTCAGCCTAGCTTGGAAGTTTATCCTTCTCGTTTGAGAGCCTAGCTAGGTTGGCTGATAATTGGTCTATTACTATTTCTAGTTTCCTTTGCCCAGTTGTATTATCAAGAATAATCTTTTTCATGTCAGTGATTTCATTTCGAACGTGCGTGAGTCCATCCCATTTTTTAATGGTTTCGGCCACTTGATTCTGCTTCCAAACTTATAGCTAATCATTAGATTGAACCGGAGTTGGTACCTGCCCTTACATGTGGAAATTATTTGGGGGTAGTGGCGGTGGTGCTTGCGCATGTGGTGGGTATTATTGTTCAGTATGCGGTGATAAATAGTTTGGGTTTGAAGGCCTGTATCTCAAAAGCGGAGAATCACGTTGCGCATTAAACTTCCTTGGGGGTTGTTGTCATGTATGTTGATTTGAATAATTCTGGATAGCGTTAAAGTCTTGTTGCTGTTCAATGTTGTTTGGACACATGTCTCCTAAATGTTCGGGGGATCCGCATTGGTAACACATCGCAGCAACCTTCATTGAAGAGGATTTGCTCGCCCGCTCGGCTTTCCAAGCTGCTAATTTCTCTTCAAATATTTCCTCATACTTTGCCTTGAATAATTTGCCATCATATATATCAGGATCGGGGTTGGATACCTCATTAATTTGTAATTTACGAGGCCAAGAGTTGGTTTGTCTAGATTTTTTGCTTTGCTTCTCCAACACTCGTCTTGCCTCGGCGGCCATTAAATCTCCGAAGTCTCCTCCTGTCGCTACTTCAACTTTTCTCTTTCCCATGTCCAACAATCCATCAAAGAAAAATTGGTTAGTCATCTCCGGGGAGTAGTTTTGGTGGGGGAAAGCTTGAAAAAGCGTCTGTAATGCTCCCACTTTTCATGAAATAGCTCTCCCTCCAACTGTTCAAAGGTAGCAATTTGCCTCCGAAGATGCCCCGTTGTTTGAGCTGAATAATATTGATTTAAGAACTTCTCGCTTATCATCTCCCAGTCAGTTAACGATCTAGGTTTTGGGGATAGTAACCACGACTTTGTTTTGTCCTTCATGCTATAAGGGAAACAAATCATTTGAACCTCCTCCTGGTTAAGGCCATTAACCACAAATCTGCCCACTTCATCAACAAAATAGTTCAAAACCGCCAAAGGGTCTTCATGGGCACTTCTGTGGAAAGTCGGCAGTAAATTAAGTTGATGCGATTTAATCTCCACTTCCCTTGCAGTTGGTCCAAGAACAATAGATGACCTAAAAGGCACAACCTTCGGACGTGCCAAATCACATTGTCTATGTGCTCGATCTCCCCTCGGTTCTCTAACTCGGTCATTAGCTCTCTCGTAGCGATTGTCATATGCGTTTCTCGCTTAAGGATCTTTGGGCACATATCTCCTCTCGAAATTTCCTTGGTTGTATCCTTGGTTCAAATTGCCCAACCACGCATGGAGTTGTCTCTCTCTTTCTTGACCGTCAGCATGCTCGTTATGTTGAAGAAAATCATTGTTCTTTAATGCCACGTTCTCGATGTTGTGTTGATGATTGACATCATCGTTTCTCTCTTCATTTTGTCTTATATTCGCCATGTTGGGCTGATGATCGACTACGTTGTTAAGTTGGCGATTTAGTTCTTCGTTATGCTGTTAATTAACTCTTACGTTTCTCACCATGTCTCATCTCATGTTCTCCATGCTGATAATCAGCCCAATAAGCTCGGGGTTGTGGTTGTCTTTGCATAATGATTAGTTCACTACCATACCCGTTTCGAATGGGACGTGGAGGTGATCTTGGTGGGGAATTACCATTTCGAATTATTTGTGCTCCTAACATTGTTTCGGGAACTTCGTTTTGATCAAAGGTAGTAGCAATGGATGAATTAAATGGATTTATGGGGATAGGCCTTGATCGTGCTTGTTTTGGACGTTGAATATTGTTGAGTAATGGCACAAGTTCAGGTCTAAGAGATCGCCTCCCCTGCATGTACTCAATACAACTCAACGCACAAATGGCAAAAGACCAAGCCAATTGCAAAATAAAAAGAAAATAATAACTCAAAAAGAAAATAAAATAAAAAACATCCTTGAATCCTATTTGTTGTCCCTAGCAACGGCGCCAAATTTTTGATTCAAACTTTTGGGCAACCCTTTTTAATATATTTTAACTTAAAACACGCAAGCTTGCTCGTAAGAAAACGAGGGCGCTTGTAGGGTGGAAAGTTGACTCGTGTCGATCTCTCGAGGACAACTGTTTGGTATCTCGGATATTTTTCTCAATCACAATTAAACATATAATTCATACAAATTAGGGTTTTTGGGGATTTTTATTTAATTATAAAATAAGGATTAAAGTAGTTTTAAATTTAAACTAATTAAACTAATTAACTTTAACTTAATTACCAACTAGAATTTAAAAGAAATAAATAAACTAAATCAACTTACTTAAACCTAAGAACTAAGAAATAATCAACCTAGTATTAAAATGCAGCGATGATTTATTATTTAAAACCCAATCAATTCTCATGAATAACGTAAACGAATCTAAGAAACATGAATATAAGCAACTATCATGAAGCAATTTCATCATAGGAATCTCAAAACGGGAATTAAAGCATAATTCATTTCGCATAAATAAATTTTGATGAATTCAATATCCAAAACTCAATCATAAACTATTTAAAAACTGAAAGTAAATTGCTTTGAATGTTCAACAAACAAAAGTTCATCAATCAATTCAAGAACGTAAAGTAAATCTAACTATCTAAGCCTTAAATCTAAGAATTAAACTAAGAAAGCAATAAAAAGGATAAGAAAACTTATTAAATCTACTAGGTGCAGAAAACTCTCCAGCTATTCCGGAGTTAAAGCGTCGATCTTCGACGAAGATTGAATCACGAACGTAAAATCAATGCTTTGGACTCGTCGTTCTTTGATCCTTGATTTAGATTTTGAAATCTTGTTATGAGATGTGGAAATATGTTTAATCTAAGCCTAAATACCCTAGGATGGTGTAACTCTTCTACCAATCCAAAATATGTAGGGTGTTTATAGTTATTTCATGACTTGGAGCCCAAGAAAACCTAAAAACGCGTTTCAGCAGCGGGCGTCGACTTCGCGTTGACTGACGCGGGCAGGGGCTCGGCGTCGACACTGCCGATGCGCGCACGTCGAATGGGCAGAGGCATCGACTGACGTGGTCATGGATCGACACACAGAGAGTTGTGTCGGCGTAGCATCGACATAGTGTGGACCGTCGTGGGTCAGGGTCGCGTCGACGTAGCGTCGATTCTCGCATTGATCAACGCTACTCGCTGTATGCCTCATTTTCTCGATCTTTCTGTTACTCTTTCACCGGAAAGCTCATTCTCGACTCTCGAACATCAAACTTCATCTATTTGCGCGCTGAACTCTTCCGATTACTTAGTTGTATGGTGAAAAACAACGAATAATCACCTATTCTCATCAATTACGATCAAAATACGGTAAAATAAGCTAGAAGTATAAAAATATGAAATTACGCTCAAACTACCCAACTTATACAAAAAATAATAACAAAAAATAACTAAAATACTAATAAAAATAAGGACAAACATGTGCTAATCACTTCTCTGGATAAAACAGATGATAGAGGAGTATGGGTTACAAAGTCATGTCCTTACTGTTTTATGTGATAATTCAAGTGCAATTGACATCTCAAGGAATCCTGTACAACACTCTCGAACAAAACACATAGATACTAGGCATCATTTCATTCGAGATTTGGTTGAGAGAAATATTGTGAGTATTGAGCATATTGGAACTGAACATCAACTTGCTGACATATTTACTAAATCATTAGATTACGAGGGATTTTCCAGAATAAGGAAATCCGTCGGCCTATTTGCTATTTGATTTTTGTTAACGGGAATGCTGCAGCACTTCTAGTAACATCAGCTGCTGCATACTATTTTCAAAATAAATTTTTTATTTTTTCATAATACATTATAGGTCTTACACAACTCACACATGCAGGAACATTGGCGGTTCGAGTGTGATGTCAAAAAGGGCTGAAAGTTTTGAAATAAACAATTGTGGGCTGACTTTTGCAGAAACAAGTTCTCTCGGTGTGCTCATAATTCTTGATTTAAAAAGTTTGAAGGATGTCCCAGCCATTCATTCATGAATGACTATTTTTATTGCCAATGTGCTGAAATCAAAAAATCATATCTATGGATTGATAGTATGTTAATTAAGTGGAGATCCACTTTCTCCCAGACACAAATATCCTCAAACACAAATGACATTTTCATTCGCCGAGTTAAGAATTGTCAGTTCATTAACTTTGTTGATTGAATGTCAGTTCCAATGCCATCACACAAATTACTAACACTCTACTGCATTTGTGAACCATATTTTTTTTGTTTTAGGTCATTCCTTTTAGGTATACCTTCAGGACATGCATGTTTGGTGGATTTTGCTTTTAAAGTTTTTGTTCTTGTGAAACTATGCTCATAACAAAAATCTAATTTTCTTTTGCTCAAATCTTACTTTTAATTTGATGTCTCAAATGTCAAGTGGGTAATAATCAGAGTTTTGTGGACCTAAGTCGTTTTTGCACTCGTTTTTATTGTGAGTAATTGTGATTGAAGGCGGAGTTGGGCTTGAAGAGTGGGCCTGTCACTTCCGATCTTTCCAGGCCTTAAGGTAATTACTAGGATCCACCAAATACTCACAAGTTTTTTAAGTTTCTCTGTGTGTCAGGTTCTTCTCTCGATTCAGTCAAATACACTCTCAACACGAAACCCTTTCGCATTCAGCACTTTCAACCAAACCAAACCCTAATTCTTGATCGGAGATGAGTCCTAGAAAAATCATGGTGTCGAAAAATCCTACCCACTCCAACTCGGAGAAGGTGATGACGTCGGAGGACAGTTCTGCCTCCGGCACTCTTCCGATATACGTTCCCCTTGATATTCGAGGCGAACACAGAGATTCCTCAAATATGGATACGAATGTTGGTTGTTCTTCTCCAACACAGGGAACTGACACCGGGGTCTCTTCTGCAAAGCCGTCACATCCAAGTCCGTCAACTAATCTGGTTCAGATGCCCTCCGGCGACACAGTGGAACCCTATCCCGCCATTCTCCCAGGTAACCCCGACAATGAAATTGATGTAAATGATCTGCAAAATAACAAATTGATTGTAGAAACCTGCGAAAGGATTGAGAATAATTTACTGAAGCGCTCTCGACGGCTGCGAGGTATTAACCTGGGTCACCTACTGGAGGCCATTCCTAAAAGTCAATCGGGTGGGCCCAGGAGTATTCCGCTGGAAAGAATGTCCTTTTTAGAAGACGTTGACTACTTGACTAATAGCGATGGCGCAGACTATACTCCACTGGAGGGACTGGTTGCTGAGAAGGAGGAGATACTTGTCACTCCGTTTTTCCCTGATTCAGAAGTTCAGATGGTGCGCAAGTTTCGAGCTAAGAGGAAGCATCTCACTCCTCAAAACATGGTGGCACCAGACTCGGAATCAATGGAGGTTGAGGAGGAGGATATTCTGGCTGATTGAGAGGCACCTTTGGCATCTTTACTGTTGAAATTGGGTAAGACAATCTTTGTGCATGGTGTGTCAAGTTCTGTGCCTCCAGCTACTGATAGTTCATGCCACTCACCTGACCAACCATCATCAGACTCAAGTCAGTCCTCAGAAAGGATTGTTTCTATTGGTGAGCTTGATGTGGGTGAGGATGTTGGCACACCCCTGCTTGACATTTCTCTTGAAGCTGCTCATTCATCTCCTTCAATTCAGACTACTGCGCTCCAGGAGGATGTCACTATGATGTCGGACCCTGATGATGAAGATTTTGTTCCTGCTGCTCCGGTTGAAGGGTTCGAGCCGCCGCTTTCATCTGCCCCGAGTCTGCCGGTGAAGAGGTTCACTCGCCGGAAGCAAACTGTGTCGTTGGCCGAGAAGAAGAATCCCCCGGCGTCTATAAAGGTTTCTCCTGGCTCTACAGAAACGGAGTATTCCTCGCCTCCTTACACTGTTTTGGACTTTCTCACCGGCGAAGTTACTAGTTCGTTCAAACCGCCTGCCTCTGTTCCCCTTGCATCTCATGCTCCCACGCCAACCACTTCCGATGCCTGTGCCCACTCTCTATCCTCCACGGGTACTACTTCTCAGACCCCTGAGCTTGAGGATATGGTGCCTTTTTTGGAGAAATTTCTGACCGCCGAGGCTGCCGAGTTGTTCGCCACTTACCAGACCCGTCACATGATCGCCGAGCGCCGAGTGCAGGTTGAGCTCTTTGAGAAACACAATCTCATTGCCGATCTTCAACACAAAGGTATGTATTCCATGGTCTCCACTGCCATGCCCTTTGTCCGTGATGTTGTGGTCGAGTTTTATGCAAATCTTTTGTCGTCTATTGTTTATTTGGAGTCTGTGAACTATGGTAAAGTTTTTGTGCATGGCGAAGTGTTCTCTTTCACACCGGCTTTGATTGATGAGTTATTTGGCACTGAGCCATACCGGGGTGACTCGACCATAGGTGATATGAATGAGGTTGTTTTGTTTTTGTCTGGTGGCTTGGTTAATGCGTGGTTTGAATAGCTCCATAGTACTCGCTTGTCTTCTCTTTATTTTATTCTGCATAAGCTTGCTATTTGTAATTGGGTTCCCTCCAAGAACACGACGTGTGTTACGCGGCCTCAGGCCCAGTTCCTGTTTAGGCTTGGGAGGGGAATTTAGTTTAGTTTTGGCCAGCATGTTTTTGACACCATTGCTAAGTTTGCCACTACGAAGTCTGCGGCCTCGTTGTGTTTTCCATCTTTGATTGTCAGCTTGCTCAAGAACCAAGGGTTGACGCTTCGTCCCAATGATGTACTCACGGGTGAAGCTGATTGGTTTGCTTTGAGATGTCAGCATGTTACTGGTGCCAGAGTCATTGATCTGCCTTGGCAAGCGCCTTCAAGCTGATGTTGCTAGTGATGTTGGGAGGGTTGATTCCAACATGGTCCACATTTCTACACAGGTCCTTCGTGCACATGTGGCTTCCATTGATTTGAAGATGACTCAGCTGAAGGCTCTTCGTAGCACTCTCTTGAAGTCCCTTTCGCTTTCTGGTCGAAAAGGGGGAGAAGATGACGCTGCTGAAGATGTTGAAGATGTTGACACTGCTGAAGATGCTGCTGCTGAAGATGATGTTGTTGGATATGATGCTAATGGAGAAGATGTCATTGCTACCGAAGCATTAGCCAGTCTTGCTCAGGAAAGGCGAAGGGAGAGAATTCAATCGCGCAATAAAGCTTTGAGGAAAATGATGAAGTTGCAGAAGAGGAAGCGCAGAGAAAGGGGGTGAAGGAACTTCGACATCCCCTCGTCGTTCGAAGAGGGTTCGAAGTCAATAAGTTCCTTCTTATTTTTGTTTTGGTTTATTTTGAACAATGTTGGTTTGTAATGTTGGGATGATTGTTTAACAACATTGGGTGTTTTGTTTAGGGGGAGTTAGTATTTTTATTTTCTTTTGTGTTTGCGTTGTAGTGTTTTGTCCAGAAAGGCAAAAGGGGGATATTGTTGAGGAATTTATTCTTGGCAATAATTCCTATTTTGTTATTTGCCTTTCTTGGACACAAAATAAGTTAGGAAACTAGATTTAGGAGTATATTGTGTTTCCTAGTTTAAGTATAAGACTTTATTAGTTTCCTAGATTGTGTTTAGGATTTGTTTTGTCTTGTTTACCAAGTTTAGGATTCTAGGATTGTCTATTTCAGACAAGAGAGAATCCTAAAACTACTTACAATCTTTACGCACGGGATATTGAAGGACGACGCACAGAGACGCAAGACGCACGGCAAGGACTGAAGAACACGAAGACTACTTGGATCCATTGATCGAGAACCACAAGCTATTTGAAGTTGCCTGACCAACAGAGAAGAGCTTGTTCAACCTAGGCGACAAGTATTTTAGTATCATGTGTTTTGATACTTGAGTTTTTATTTTTTACTTGATATTTTTCTGTTGATCAAAAAACAAGAAAGTAATATAGTTTTCGGGTTTGTACACCCAAGTTCACAAGTACTTTTACTTGTGAACTTAATTTGTTATATCGTGTTCTTAAGTTTATTTTCCGTGGCTTATTCTTATTTTACTCTGGTTGATGTTGTTAACCAGTGTTGTTTAACATTGATAACAACATCGTAAAACTGAGACTTATTCTCAAAACCATAGACCTTCAAATTCAACACAGTCATTCTAGGGATGAATACCAATTCATATGCATTCCTTCTTTGAGGAATAATAGCTTATACAATGTGATTGCCATGTAACCGACATTACAGAACAAAAGAGAATTACTAATATTTGTCAACAACATGAGTGAAATTCTAATTTTTAATTTTAGCTCATAGTTCGGCAATCCATAACACCTAATGGTGTTTAGAAACTCTGTTGAGTGGATGTCCTACAATATGTCAATGATTGAATCTGATTTTCATGCATTATCAGAGCTAAGATATACTTTATATTCTCCATCATTTTATGACATCATATATTTATTAGGGAAAATCGCAATTTTTGTCTTGTAAGTTTGACTCCTTTTAACTTTTGTCCTGTAAATATAGGAGGTTCAAAAATTGTCCTGTATCATAAAAAATCTTCGCGTTTTATGTCCTCTAAATATAGGCAGTTCGAAAATTATCCTGTATCTTAGATAATCTTCGCAATTGATGTCCTCTAAAACCATAAAACGCGAAGATTTAGAAGACAAAAACACGAAAATAGATCTAGGACAATTTTCGAACCGCCCATATTTAGAGGACATAAAAGGCGAAGATGTTTTAAGATACAGGACAATTTTCGAACCGCTTATATTTAGAGGACAAAAATTAAAAGGAGTCAAACTTATAGGACAAAAAATGCAATTTTCCCTATTTACTAATCAAATCGACAACATCAAGTGTTGGGGAAAGAATAGCACGACCCTCCAAATTAGCGAAGCATTCAGTAGTTTTTCCAAATTATGGATATATGCACGCCATAATTAACAGAACATGTTCACCATCATCTTTCAATAATAGATAATTTGGATTTCAAATTGAATGATAACATCGTTTGGTCCTCCAACCATTCAATCTATTATACTATTTATGGAATTAACAAATTGTCTTTAACTTGACACAATCGGGATCTGAATTATGATTTTGCATTCTCACATTCTTGGTCTACTTAAAAACCATGTATTGAGTCTATAAATGCAAAAAGTTGATCACAATGTGAATGATGTCTAGCGCCTTTTTGAAGAATCGACAAAATTTGACGAAAATCTCCACCAAGAATTATTATTTGTGACCGAATGGAAGTTGTGTATTACAATTGTTTTGCAATCTCATCTCGTCTTTCAATGTTTTGTCCAGAGTTTTAAAATGATGGCTATGCATCATTGGAGCTTCATCCCAAATAATGTGCGCATCCACCATTAATTTTGCAACAGGAGTTCCAGTAAAGATCAAAACTTGGTGGATATTAAAAGGAACCCTAAATCTAGAATGTCGTGTTCTTCTTTTCGAAAGAAGAATAGAATCTATTCCACTAGATGCTATATTAAGAACAATTCCACCATTAAATTTAACAGTCGTAGGAAGTGTCCTTTGCATATAGAGGATAAGAAAATTATCACTACTTGCTACATTTAAATATAAAATGTAATATGAAAAATCTTCTCATCATTTCTCCTACACTTTTTTGGGACGTGCTAAAGATTATAATACAAGTAATGTTGTGAGTATTGTTCTCACATAATGTGCTGATCTCCAATTATTTATTTATGATATACAATTAATATATTTTCTATCAACTAACAACCCCAGAGAATAGCATACATCATGATATGTACCATATTGCATGTCGTTAATTTTTTTTTAATATCATCGTGACATTGGACTTCTCGAATTACATTTAGAAAATACTAAGCATAATAGTTATCACCTGATTTTAGCGGAATATAGTAAATTACCAATGAAAATAAATCTGGTTTTTTCTCTCTTACATTGTTTTTTTTTTATTGTTTTCACTATCCAGCATGGAATGTAGATCTACTACAATTTCGTTTGAAGATATTTTATTCCCTCCGCACAGTGAGAAAATGATAGTATAAGTATTAAATAAAATATAAATATTATAATGATGTTGAAGTGCTTAGTATGTAAAATCTAAATGCATACCTCACGGAATTAATTCGATTTTGAACTTCGATAGAAATTAAGTATGAAATGAGTGCTTTCAGAATTACTTTATTTACCAGCATTTACTTTCAGAGGAGGCCTTTCCCTTTTTTTATTTTGGAATTAATTTATTTTTTTCCAAATCTATTGTAATTGATGGCACAGTATTCATTCTACTTAATGTTTGGTTTGCACTTGTATTGTTTTACATAATTTTTGAGATAGTAACAAAATACATTATTTTATGAGATCAATTAAAAAAAGTGTTGAATCGTAATAATATTTTATAAACAACATGTTGATAGACAATAAAAATATCAAATTATATTGTATTGTGCATTTTTGTATAATTTAATTGAATAAAGTGGTCAACTTATTTTAGAGAAAAAGTGATAATTGTGATATTGTTGGACACAGAATGAAAAAATAACAAAAAAACGTAAAAATAATCATAATCAAAATCAAAATAACATATAAGTGATTATATATATGTATGTATAATGTTAATTTTTGTTATTTTAATGTTAATTAGAGTATATATCCTAATTATGTTAAGAATCTTTTTACATAATTAAAAAAGAAAACTAATCCTAGGTGACTTTTCAATTAAAAAAGAAATCAAATCATCATTAATGTTAATTAGGGTATCTATCATAATTATGTTAAGAAAAATCGTGCATAGCTTAAAAAAGAAAATAATCCTACGTGTCATTTACGTGAGATCTTTTCTTTTTCCTACTCATCTTTTTTTCTCTTTCTAGAATGTACCCGTGCGTTGCACGATAATTTTTTATTTTATTTTATCTAAAATAAAATAATTGTTTTAAATGTATATTAAGTTATATATATGAGTGAGTGTATTTCGGTACGAACCATCACTGGTTCTCACACCAGAGATGGTTTTACCATAACCACTCCCTATATATAAATCATCAAATATTATTTAAAGATCAAATAGTATTCAAAATGATATAAGCTGATTTACAAAAGGACTGTTATTAGACGAAATGTACTTTACAAATTATGAAAGATTCCATTATACAAAACATTTGTAGTTTTGTTACTATGTTTAGTCTCATCATCGTCGATTAATATTTTTAAATCCTTACAATTGGTCACCCTTGATATAGCAACGTATAATTGACCATGACTGAAAATTGACTTCTTCAGGAAAAGTACAACGTGGGAGAGATTTTGTCCTTGAAATTCTTTTGATCATCATAGCATATGACACAACCAGAGTAAATTGTCATCGTTGGAACTTGAAAGGCAACCTCGAATTAGATGGTGTATCAGTCATTTTAGGGACTAACAACAATTCACCTGCATTGCTTCCTTGAGAAATATTAGCCTATAAAATATGATCGTCAAGTTAACAACCAACATTACACAACACAAGGGAATGATCGATATTTCTTAACAATATAAGTGGAGTTATAATTTTTAGTTTTAGCTCACAGTTTGGCAATCAATAACATTTAATGGTATTTAGAAACTCTGGTGAGTGGACGCCCTACAATATGTCAATGTTTGAATCGAATTTGCATGCATTATCAGAGCTAAAATAAACTTTACATTTTCCATCATTTTATGACACCATATATTTATTAATCAAATTGACGATATCAAGTGTTGGGGAAATAATAGCACGACCCTCCAAATAAGCGAAACATTCAGTATTTTTTCCAAATTGTGGATATGTTCTCGCCAAAATTGATGGAACATGGTCATCATCATCTTTTTAAACTAGATAACCTGGATTTAAATTTAAACGATACCATCATTTGGTCCTCCAACTATTACATCTCCTATACTATTTATCGAGTTCACAAATTTCTTTAACTTGACACAATTATGATCTGAATTGTGGTTTCGCATAACCACAATCTTGGTCTACTTCAAAACTATGAAATGAGTCCATAAATGCGAAGATTTGGTGACTGTGTAAACTATATCTGGTCTAGTGCCTTTTTGAACAACCGGTAGAATTTGATGAAAATCTCCAAGAAGAATTATTATTTTGATACCAAATGGAAGCTGCGTATTAAAATTATTTTGCGATCTCATTACGTCTTTCAATGTTTTTTCCAGAGTTTTAAAATAATGGCTATGCATTATTAGAGTTTCGTCCCAAATAATGAGATGCACATCCACCATTAGTTTTGCAAGTGGAGTATAAGTAATGATCGAAATATTGGTGGATATTAAAAGTAGCCCTTGATCGAAAATTTCTTAGCACTCTAAGAAATCATCTCCGCAATAGTACGAAGTCGATTGTAGACCAGTAAGTTTTCTCGAGTCGTGTCTCTGGAGGATAGATATAATCGGCGATCGGTGTTTTTACTTAATCTCTTGTTAATCTTACTTAAACTAATCTACTCCTAAGAAAGCAATAAGTCATTGATATGGGTTTGATTTTTTAATGCTAATACTTGAATTAAAATGAAATCTTGAAAACACTAATTAAAACTTGCTTGAAAGTAATTAACTTTTATAAAACTAATTAAACCTAAGTAAAATCCTTAAATAAATTAAAAGCTTACTAAACTAAAAAAAGCTTGTAAATGAAAGAGAAATTGGAGGGAAAATAAAATTTTTGAAATTAGAAGAGGTCAAAGGGCATTAAATGAGTAGAAGTCAAATAATTTATAAGGGAAAGTTCCATACAACTTTTAAGACCAAATGCTTGTTTGAACAGTTTTGGTAAAAAGCTTCATGACATCCTACAATGAAGTTTTATGCAAGAAGAAATTTAGGAAAAAGCTTTAAGATGAAAATTGAAATTGAAAATGCAAGTAAAAACAACAAAATCTACAAGTCAAGCAACCAACAACAAAGAAATTACAACAACATGAACATAACACACAACATAAAGGGGAAAGATTACTACCAATAATACTCCAAAGAAACTTCAAGGTTATGGCTTACAATCTTCAAACTATCAAGAAAAACTTCAAAAAAATGAAATCCACAAATGAAAGAGATGTCACCTACTCCAACACTTGCTAAGAACAACTAACTAACTAACTAACTAAAACTAAACTAAACTAAGGATTGAATCTAGGGGTTTAGAGTAATGGAATAGTAAAAGTTGGCTTGGTGGATAATGAACAAGTACAAAAACCAAAAAGGAAGGATAAGCTTTGGTGGAGATAGGCTGATATATATATATATATACATGGACGCGGGGTCAAAATCTTCAAAACGGGTCAAAACCACAGAATTTATGGCATCGCAGTCGATCGACTGACTACTAGTCGATTGACAGGCAGTCGATAGACTGACCACCGGTTGATCGACTGGCAGTCGACCAACGAAAACCCTGTCGACTACTTCATCCTCCGACAAAACTTACTGTCGAGCAGTCGATTTAAGCTTGTTCAATTGAATGGACTTGCAATCGATCAACTGCATACCACTCGATCGACTGGCAAGGCTGCTCCCGGCTCAGTTTCCTCATTTTTCGCTCCATCCATCCGCCGATTGTTGTTCCTTGCTTGCGCTATGTTCCCTTGCTTGTCTTCGCTTTCTCGTTCCATAGTGATTTGAATGGAATGCCCAAACATGCGCAGGTCCCGCTTGGTCATTCTAAGGCCAAAAATATAAAAATGAGTGAAAAACTACGAAAACATAATAAAAACTATGCAAATGATACAAAACCCTAAAACTACAAAATAAGGCCTAATCGACTCTTAATACCCATCAATGCAAGCGAAACACACGCAAACACGACACAAAAACTTAACAAAAACACTTACGAAACTACCCTCGGATGTTCCGAAACTAATGCACAAAAACCTAATTCGAGACTTTACATGCTAGAATGCTCGTTAGCTCAATCAAAAGTGACGATAAAAATGCATTGACAAGAAAATTTTAGATCAACTTTCAGAACCTAAAAGTACTAGGTAACCCTCAAAGGCGGTCCCCTCGTCCTTACCCCGGCTAAGGTCTATCCACGCTCGAACCATTAATCGGCTCCCTACTAGCCTCAATCATCTATAACACTCTTTAACATACAAAATCTAAAAAGGAAAATAAAATGTGCAAGGGTTGCACTTTTATTACATAATAACTTCAAGGATTTATAATGTATCATTGCTTATTCATCGTTTATTATTATTATTATTATTATTATTATTATTATTATTATTATTATTATTATTATTATTATTATTATTATTATTATTATTATTATTATTATTATTATTATTATTATTATTATTATTATTATTATTGGTATATACAATACAAGGAGAATTCAACGGCCCCGATCACTCGTTGCTACTAGCAACTTACAATATTCTCGATTGAGCACATGGCGAAATTGACGACTCAAAAATACAAAGCAAAAATACTATAGAGAGTGTTAGACGATGAGAATAGTTGAGTTACTAGTTCTATATTGAGCTCAAGGATAGCATGAAGCTAAAGCTGAACAAAGTTTTCAACATATCAAATTACTTAAGTACACTAAATCCGATCAAATTCTAAACTTCCTAATCAAATCATAAAAACCACGTCACTTCGCCAAGGTTCCAAACAATATAACACACATACTTCTCGAATTATCACAAGCAAGAATACAAGTAATTTTAAAAACTTAAGGCGAACTCTAACCACCCTAAACTTAAAACCTAGCAATGTCCTCATTGCAAATTAAGTTACAAAAATGGTAAAAAGTGTAAGGGAAAAGAAAATGCCCCTTTTTTGAGCTTGTGATGACACGGTTGTGCATAAGTCCTCTCCGGAGGCAAGGAAAGCTATCTACAAGAAATGAGCAAACAGGGGGTTGCAAAAACAAACTATTTACAAAAACTGAGAATTTTTAGAATTTTTGAAATATTCATTTTGTTTGGATTTTTTTTTCAACTTTTTAGAAAGGGGAGGAGAATTTAAAAAAAAAAGAAAAAAAAAATAAATCGAAAGGCACACTATATACAAAAGCACTATAAATGTTTTTGTGATATTATTATTTTTCGTTTGTTTTGGATTTTTCAAGAGTTCGATAACAAATAAAAGAACATAATCGAATCAAAATATAACAAATGAAAATAACGTGCTAGTCTTAATAAAAGAAAATAAAAAGGATAATGGGGGAATCAATAACGTCTCCTACATCGGGGTTGGAGGTTTGCGTCCTCATCCTCTTCTTCCTCCGCTTCTTCCTCGGTTTCCTCGTTCTCTTCCTCATCGCCGTCTCCTTCTCCTTCGCCTTAATCTTCCTCCTCGTCCTGACGCAAACGACTCTCCTTAAAGATGAGGTGGCATTGAAGGGATCGATGGGCACGGTCGTTCCTAGCTTGTCCCGCCCTTAACTCCTCCATGCCGAAGTCGAGCCGGTTGAAATGCGCAAACACTTGGCGTTGGAACTCGTGCCAAATCATGTTGGGAGTCGGGCAGGTGCTAGGGCCTCCGTAATGCGGGATTGCCGCATGGCTCATGCTAGCTCCGAACAGTGCACCCAAATCGGTGTTTGGGGTTTCTTCGGCCTCGACCCCCTCATTATGCCGCCGATCACAATTATCTTCTTCTTCTTGTTCTTAGCTATGGCGGCGGGGGCTTGCCAGGATCTTTGGCATCTTCCAAACCAATTCTAATGGCTCGATCCTCTCCAAATTGGCCGCCTCAGGATCGAACCCGAAGTGATGGGCTAGCAAAGTAATCATGGGCCTCATTCTGACCTGAGCTACACTCCCGTATCTTATTTTTTGGATCCCACGAATCCCGGCACATAGATAGGGATAGAAAGGGATTTGACACCCATGGTTCAAACACCAAAGAACGTATACCTCATCCTGGGTGAGGTTAGTTCTCTCGTGCTTGCCCATCACGATGTGTGTGAAGAACTTAAATGCCCCCATAAGCGCTAAATCGGTGATAGCCAAGGCTTGGAACCGAGAGGTATCATGTCCGTCCGTGATATTCGCCCAAAATTGTGTTGGGGCATTAATACCTGGTCGCTCGTCCCACACCACCTGGCAATTCAGCCCGAGTACAGCTTCGAGCACCTATTGGGTGATCCGATGCTCGCTCCCACCAAGTCAAATGGTGAATTTCGAGGCCTCGCGGGCCCGGTAGGTAGTGAAGAACTCGAGCATCAGCTCTCGGACCCCAAAACGAGTAAAAATGTAGCTCCGAACAAACTTAAACACGGTATCACCATCTTTCCTCCTCGTCGGAATCGCCTCTATCAATTTGGACACATAGTCCACCGCAACTAAAATATACTCGAACTCATGAGACTTCGAAAAGGGGCCCATGAAATCGATCCCCCATACGTCGAATATCTCGATGTCCAAGTTATTTATCATCGGCATCTCGTTCCTCTTGCCTATACTTTCCATTCTTTGGAATCGATCGAACATCTTGAAATGTTCATGGGCATCCTTGAAGAGAGTGGACCAATAAAAACCCGATTGAAGGATCTTGTAAGCGGTATTTTGGCCTCCAAAATACCCCCCAACTAAGTGATCTTGGAACTTTGTCAAAACTTGCGCCTTTTCCTCGTCCGGGATGCATTGCCTCACATACCATCTTTCCCCATCTTGTACATATAAGGGTCATCGCAATAATACCCTCTGCACGTGGCTAGGAACTTTCTCTTCTCGTGATGAGACAAGTCCGGGTGGAGCACCTCACTAGAGAGGTAATTGGCAATGTCGGCATACCAAGGCATGACGGAGACATCAAAAAAAATTCCGTGCGGGAAATTTTCTCCAATGAGCTTCCTCTCCTCATTATGACCTCCAAACGAGAGAGATGTTCGACGACAACATTCTCGCGCACCTTCCTATCTTTGATCTCCACATCGAACTCTTGTAGTAAGAGGATCCATCGGATTAGCCTCGGCTTTGCTTGAGGTTTTTTGAAAAGATATCTCAAAGCCGCATGATCGCTATGCACGATAACCGTGAACTAATGATGTAGGCGCAAAATTTATCGAGTGAATAAACCACATCAAGTAGCTCCTTCTCGGTAGTTGTGTTGTTCTTTTGGGCGTCATTGAGCATGAGGCTTGCGTAGTAGACGACGCGATAAATATTATCCACGCGTGGCCCCAAAACGGCCCCCATCACTTCATTCGATGCATCACAATTAATTTTGAACGGGAGAGACCAATCCGGGGCCACAACCACAGGAGCCGAGGTTAAATTTTCCTTTAACGAATTGAACGCCGAAAGACAAGCATCATCGAACATGAATGGAACGTCGGCGCTAAGCAAATAGCACAAAGGGCAGCTAAGTTTTGAGAAGTCCTTAATGAACCTCCTTTAGAATCCCGCATGGACGAGAAAACTTCGAACTCCTTTCACGTTGATCGGTGGAGGGAGCTTCTCGATCACGTCGATCTTTGCCTTATTGACTTCGACCCCCTTGGATGACACCACATGGACCAAAACTATCCCGCTTCTAACCATGAGGTGGCTCTTCTCCAAACTCTACGTAAGGTTGCTTTCGACACG
This sequence comes from Phtheirospermum japonicum, assembly GCA_014905375.1. Taxonomy (NCBI): domain Eukaryota; kingdom Viridiplantae; phylum Streptophyta; class Magnoliopsida; order Lamiales; family Orobanchaceae; genus Phtheirospermum; species Phtheirospermum japonicum. The sequence goes on along the minus strand of BMAC01000519.1, from coordinate 792,341 downwards.
CCTCTCCAAAACACTTGTCAAGTGATCTAAACATTCGTCGAACGTGGAGCCGTAGATGGAAAAGTCATCCATAAAAATCTCCATATACTTGTCGATCATATCGGAGAAAATCGAAATCATACACCTTTGAAAAGTGGCGGGTGCATTGCATAAACCGAAAGGCATGCGTCAGAAAGCATACGTGCCAAAGGGGCAAGTGAACATCATTTTGGATTGATCCTCCGGTGAGATGGCAATTTGGTAATATCCGGATAACCCATCAAGAAAACAAAAAGAATGATGACCCGCGAGCTTATCCAATATTTGATCAATGAACGGAAGTGGGAAGTGATCCTTCTTGGTGGCAGCATTGAGCTTACGGAAATCGATACACATCCTCCACCTGGTGGTTGCACGAGTTGGCACGGGCTCACCATGGTAATTTTTGATAACGGTGATTCCACTCTTTTTCGCCACGATTTCGACTAGACTCACCCACTCACTATCTCTAATAAGAAATATCAAGCCCTCGGCTATGAGTTTTAAGATCTCGGCCTTCACTACCTCCATCAAATTCGCGTTTAGTCGACGTTGGCACTCTCTTAATGGTTTCACCCCGTCTTCAAGGACGATTCGATGCATGCACGTGGAGGGGCTTATCCCCTTAATATCACCAAGGCTCCACCCTATCACATTCTTTTTCTTCTTCAACACTTCAACCAATCGTGCCTCATCACTCGTGGAAAGATATACAAAGATAATCTCGAGTTTTGGCTCTCCATATTCCAACTAAATGTACTTAAGATGGCTCGGAAGGGTCTTGAGCTCCGACTTTGGTGCAAAGGCCGGTTCCACGCTTGATACCTTAAATATCTCCACCACCCCTTTTGATTGAAACGTTAACCACTCGTTGTCCTTGACGACCTCATACACAACTTTCCCATAAGCCTCCTCAACCATTTCTTATATTGGATCGATCATCGAACAATACGCTTGAAAAGAGGAAGGGGGGACGACACCCAAGTCATGGTTCGAAAACTTCACCGTGTCCTCCAAAACCAAAAATTACAACCTTCCATTCTTCACATCTATCAAAGTATTTGTGGTATCCATAAATGGTCGTCCGAGCAAGATTGTGTGCTCACGGATTTCATTGCTTACTTCTCCAACGTCCAAGATTACAAAATCCACGGGAACTATGAGGCTCCCCACTTGAACCAATACATCATCGACTATTCCCTTTGGGTATCAGATCGATTTTTCGGCCAATTGTAGACACATTCTCATTTCCTTGAGGTCACTTAACTCCAATTGTTTAAAGATGGAGTAGGGCATTATATTTATCCCTGCGCCCAGATCTAGCATTCCACGTGTCTCCTTTCCATTTACTTGAGTGATTTTGATGAAAAAGCTCCTCGGATCGCCCTTCTTAGGTTGAATAGGGTTGCTATAGATGATACTTACCGCTTTCGATATAGACACTTTCTCATTATCCTCGAACCATCACTTTTTGGAGGTCAACTCCTTGAAGAATTTCGTGTATGCGGGAACGTTCCAGATAATGTGGAGCAGAGGGAGGTTTGTGTTAACTTTTGACAACATCTTGTATAACTCGAGGAATTTGGCATCTTGCTTCGTCGGTCAGATATGACTCGGGTATGGAATCAGAGGTCGGTACGGCATCGCGGCTTTGTGTAATTTCTCGGTAGCCTCGGTCTCCTTTGCCGCACCACTTGAACAAGATTTGGGTGGGCTAGGAGCGGCTATGGGCTCATCCGAATCTTTCATGGTCAAATCTTCTTGTCTTTGGAATGAGGGCAAAGGGTCATCGACGGGATGGTCAACTTTGTTATCTACCACCTTGCTGCTTCTAAGAATATTCACGGCTTGAGGTTGAGCCAGTTGACTTGGTAGCTTCCCTTTATAACGTGCTCGTTTAAGTTCATTAACATCCATCGCCACTTTCCCCACTTGTGTCTCCAAACTCGCGAGCCGTTTGTTCAATTGTTGGATAGAACCCAAAAGTTCGGCCCAGATGGCCTCTATACTCGGTTGGCGTGATGTCGAATTGTCTTTTGGAGCCGGAAATGACGCTTGATAAAGCGGAAATGATGGTTGTCGCACATTGAATGGGGCTTGAGGACGTGGTTGTTGCATCGGAGGCCCAGGTGGGTTTTGAGCATTGTTCGTGTCCTTCCACCCAAAGTAAGGGTGGTTCCTTCACTCGGGATTGTACACTTGAGAATATGGATTATTTTGCCGTTGGGTTACATTTCGTTTGGCTTGGTAACCCTTGACCGAGAATGCTTACTCGTCGAACTCACTAGATTACCCATAAGTCATTGGGCACGCACTAGCTCTATGACTCGATATGCTGCACGTGGAGCACATCTCCATCGATCCCGAGTAAGGCTTGGTGAGAGAAGCCACTTGACTATCAAGATCGACAATATTACGGGCCCACTCGGGCTCATCCATCATCTAAACTTCTTTTGCTTGCTCCTTTTGCTCCAACTTGCTCATTTGATGATCGTCCGCGGCTATATTCACGAAAATGTCGTATAACTCCCTCGTCGAGTGGCCGGCAAGGTTCTCTCTGACAACATTGTTCACCATACATTTAGACGCAACTGTCAAGCCATTGTGAAAGAATTGGTTCAAGAAATCGCCGGTGAACCGATGATGAGGGCACTTCGTAAGATAGCCCTTGAAATGCTCCCATGCCTCGTAGAAGGTCTCGTCGCTTGCTTGAAGGAACGAGGCGTTCTTTGCTCAGAAATCATCCATCTTGTCTTGGGAATAGTACTTCTCCATGAACCTCTCGTCACACTGTTCCAATTGGTGAGGGAATCCGCCGGTAATGTCATTGCCAATTGATAGTCGAGAAATTATACGATATTTAGTGGATTGATTCTTATGTTTTTGTGAGCTTTAAGATGTCGTATATGTTATTTCTCACATATTTATTATTATGAGTAGTCGAGCACCAATTGTATATTTCTTCTCTATTTTACAGTATTTGGTGCTATATTAAGTGAAGGATGTTTCACTGGGAAGTCGAGAGACGAGGATCAATAAATCAGTGAAAGGAAACCGACGAGTCAGAAGGTTGCGTCGATGACTCGCATCAACGCCGAGGATGGCTTGCATCGATCGACGTAATATGCAGCATTTCGCCTCTGTCGCATCGATTGTGCACGTGTCGGTCGACCACCAGTCGACGAGAAGCTGCAGTAGCATCGATTCAAGGTCCGTAAGTTGACGCCCTATCGAAGAGAACTCTCTATTGCGACAATTGGAGGTGTGTCGGTCGACGCACATGCAGGTCGACATGGGCGGGAGAAGCGCATCGACGCTGAGGTCTGTCACGCGTCGGTCGACGCCGACTTGGCTGGGCTATTTTTGGAAGAAATCTTGTGCGGCAAGAAAGAGGAATTCTATATAAGCCCGGCCTTATTTCGTCCCAAAGATACACATAACATATCTTAAGGTTCCAAGGAGTTCTATAGAGGTCCCAAGCCATCCAAAATCATCCATACGCAAGAGATCTTGAAGATTGGAGAACCAAAACGCAAGATTCAAGTTCTATATATAGTTTCTCCTATTTTCTCAAGGATTATGTTTGTTTATCTGAACCTTTTCTTTTATTTTATTAACTCCATGAGTCAGTAAACTCATTATCTAGTTCTAGGGATGTTGAAACCCCCGTGAAACTATATTCTAATTAATTTATGCAGTATTGTCTTTTGTTCTTCATATGAGATTGCTTGTGTTGTTATGTTTTCAATTTATGATTGCTTAATTCTTAATTTGCTTGATCACCTAGATTAAGGATTGGTTATCGATTGCTAGAAATAGGATTGCTTCTCGTGTAATTGTCGTAATTCCTATTTCTCTGATGCAACTAATGATTATGCATCGTTAGGTTGGGGTTAAATCTAGAGAGCTTATTTTGGGTTATCAAATAATTTGAATCAATTAAAGAGCTTATTTTAATTGAGTAAACGATATGGGTAAATTCGAGTAACAGAGCTTATTGTTACTTAGGGTTTTTAGTCGTATATGAAGAATGGATTACGATATTGTGGTTGGTTAAATGAGTGGAACAAGGGTGTAAACTGAACTAGAACTAGAGCTTTATTATCATTGAATTTTCCGTTAACTATTTTCTTGCTTGTTTTTAATTATTCGCTTATTTATTTTGTTATTTACTTCTCTTAGATTAGTTCACAATTGCTACCCCATTTATTTGTTTAACAAAATACGAACCATCACAATCTGAACCGCACTCCTCGTGGGATCGACCCTTACTTGTCACTATTACTAGTTGGTAGAGAGAAGTTGAGGAAAAATAAAATATTTAATTTGACGCTTAACGACGAGCGGTCACCAATCGACCGCCTTATCCTTCATCGTATGCGGGAGGCATCTCATCTTAATTAGGTCAATGTGGATTCCTGGCGTGGAAAACTTGACACGGTGTAGGAGAGGATACGTAGGAATTGGAGAGAATCCTCTTGCGGTAGGCCATGAAAAGTCGGGAGTCGGTTGAGACCAATTGGCCGCAAGTCGTACTCGAGGGCCTCGACGCTTAGTCGGATGCACGATGAAAAGTCATTCATGTACAGTCTTGACCCTCTTTGATGCTATTCGTCGGTCTTCCATCAGGAGTGGCAAAAGGATGGCCATCCAGATCTTGTACGGTGTACGAATTCTCATTGACGGCGGACGCCCGTGGAAATTCTCGATGATTCGGATTTTGAAATCGGGGAACGGGCCCGGTCGAATGCCCGAATCGGGGCTCTTGGGCGTGAGGAGCGGCGAAGTGTGGCCTTTGGTAATGCGGCCTCGGCGCTTGAAATGGAGCTAGAAATTGATATGACGGGCTATCGACAATCAGGACTTGGTAGTGCGGGCTGTGGAATTTGGGTTCCATGTGACGATGGGTCCGAGAGCGGCGAGACTTGAAGTTGTGGCTCGGGTATCGAAACACGAGCCCATGATGGAGAATACGGACCGTGAATTTGGGCGTTCGAACTTTGGGGGTCTTGGTTTGGGAAACCATTCCCCCCTTGGTTGAGCGGCATTCCGTACACAGGTGCAATTTGAGGTGGATGGCCGTGAGGTGATGATATAGGCCCGGTCAGTTCTTGCGGTGGGGGTATCCCTTTATTGTCATCAGCTTGGGTGGGTGGCGTTAGATCCTCAAATGATTTAGTCATCATTCGTTCTTCTAGCACCGAAGGTAAAGGTCAGAAAGACGGGGCGTCCTCGATTTCTCGCGGCTCCAACGTCTCGTCTCAACATTTTGGGATTGGGAAAAAGTGGGGTCAACTCTCGTCCAAGTGATCACCTACCTTGCATACACAACAAACAACAAAGGATTACGGGTATCGAATGTAAAACACTAATCTAACCTAACTACTAACTAATATAATAAGAAGAGTTATTAAGAACACCATTAGCCTTAATCTATCCCCGGCAACGACGCCAAAATCTGATCGAAAATTTCTTAGCACTCTAAGAAATCCTCTCCGCAATAGTACGGAGTCGATTGTAGAGCGGTAAGTTTTCCTGAATCGTGTCTCTCGAGGATAGATATAATTGGTGATTGGTGTTTTTATTTAATCTCTTGTTAATCTTACATAAACTAATCTACTCCTAAGAAAGCAATAAGTCATTGATTTTGGTTTGAGTTTTTAATGCTAATACTTGAATTAAAATGAAATCTTGAAAACACTAATTAAAACTTGCTTGAAAGTAATTAACTTTAATAAAACTAATTAAACCTAATTAAAATCCTTAAATAGATTAAAAGCTTACTAAACTAAATAAAGCTTGTAAATGAAAGAGAAATTGGAGGAAAAATAAAAGATTTGAAATTAGAAGAGTTCAAAGGGAATTAAATGAGTAGAATTCAAATAATTTAAAAGGGAAAGTTCCATACAACTTTTAAGACCAAATGCTTGTTTGAACAATTTGGGTAAAAAGTTTCATGACATGCTACAATGGAGTTTTATACAAGAAGATATTTAGGAAAAAGCTTGAAGATGAAAATGGAAATTGAAAATGCAAGGAAAGACAACAAAACCTACAAGTCAAGCAACCAACAACAAACCAATTACAACATGAACATAACACATAACATAAAGGGGAAAGATTACTACCAATAATACTCCAAAGAAACTTCAAGGTTATGGCTTACAACCTTCAAAATATCAAGAACAACTTCAACAAAATAAAATTCACAAATGAAAGAGATGTCATCTTCTCCAACACTTGCTAAGAACAACTAACTAACAAACTAAAACTAAACTAAACTAAGGATTGAATCTAGGGTTTTAGAGCATTGGTATAGTAAAAGTTGGCTTGGTGGAGATTGAACAAGTACAAAAATCACCAAGGAAGGATAATGTTTGGTGGAGAGAGGGCTGATATATATATATATATATATACATGGATGCAGAGGCAAAATCGTGAAAATGGGTGTAAACCACAGAATTTGCTGTGTCGCAGTCGATAGACTGACTTACTAGTCGATCAAACGCTTCATCCTCCGGCAAAACATACTGTCGAGCAGTCGATTTAAGCTTGTTCAGTCGATCGACTGGCATGGCTGCTCCCAGCTCGATTTTCTCATTTTTTGCTCCAGCCGTTCGCCGATTGTCCTTCCTTGCTTGCCTATGTTCCCTTACTTGTATTTGCTTTCTTATTCCATAGTGAGTCGAATGGAATGCTCCAAATGTGCGCGTGTCCCGCTTGGTCATTCTACGACCCAAAATATAAAAATGAGTGAAAAACTACGAAAACATAATAAAAACCGCGCAAATGATACAAAAACCTAAAACTACAAAATAAGGCCTAATCGACTCCTAATACCCATCAATGTAAGCAAAACACACGCAAACACGACACAATAAAGTTAACAAAAACACGTACGTGCAAATCAACCCTAAATATAGAATGTTCAGTTATTCCTTTCGAAAGAAGAAGAGAAGTTATGTCGTTAGATATTACATTAAGAACAATTCCACTATTAGATTTAACAGTTGTAGAAAGGATCATCTGTATCTATAGATCGGAAATACAACCCCCTTGGTTAAATGTACTACATCCATGACTTTATCAATTTATGGCGAAATATAGTAAATTCGTACTAATGAAAACAAATCTAGTTTTCTAGGTGTCCATTCTTTTGTTTTTGAGTACTACAAATTTTGTTTTAGGAAACTCAACATAGATTTTTCTTATTTGTCTCGAACCATCCAAAAATATGTTATAGTGTCTTTGTTTTACATTTCATTGCGTTTAACTAATCATTATCATTTTACAATATATAATGCTCTTTGGGAAGATGAAAAATCATACACATGATAGGTAGAGTTTTATATTGAATTTCATAAACTAATATTCTCCATGCAACTTCACATGGAGAAAGGTAATGACAATCATAATATATATTGATCTCATCAATCTTTTTATCCCCCCTGCATCCCCACATTTGTTCTGGTAGAATGTTATAGTGAACCTATAGTTACATTTATTGATATATTTGAAAAAATAATTGATAGGTCTAGATTGGTTATACTATTTAACATTTAAATGAGCTAGACAATTCCTTAATTGATAAAAATTATGTGAAACAACTCTCTGGAGAACCGCTAGTAAATGTCGCGGGCAAGACAACATGAATACCAACACTTGAGCCATATATTTCACCTCATAACACTGCATCAACATCCCACTGTACAACCCACTTCATAACTTTTTCATGAGTTCTGACATAACAATTTTGAAGATTCAATAATCATATATGCATCAATATGAATTGTTGTGTGAGTCGTCAACTAAATAGAATAGTGAGTACCTCAGTGTCTCTTTCATGCAATCGGTGAGAGAAGAACTCCATCACATATTGTTTACTCTTGCTTTCAGGTTTTCGAGGTTCAAAACATGGAAATAGTAATGAATAGTGAAGAGCAACGTACGAAGGATGCAACTCGTTGATACGTTTCAAATTACCAGATCTATTTACTATTGCAATTCTCTTGCTACCACTTTGTGCATCAATATCACCAACAACTAATAGATAATTAGTTGATCTTTTTACAAATCTATTATAGTTGATGCCACATTATTCACTCCACTCGGTACTGGTTTTGCACTTGTATTGTTTTGCATGATTACTGAGATAATAACGAAATACAATATTTTTAAGAAATCAATTCAAATAAAAAGTTTTGAATCATAATAATATTTGATAAATAATGTTTATAGCCAATAAAACAAATACAATATTGTATTGCATTGTGCAATTTTGCATATTTTCAATTAAGAAAGTGGTAAAATTATTTTTGAGAAAAAGTGACAAATTTGATATTGTTGGACTCACCATAAAAAAAATAACACACACACACACACACACATATATATATATATATATATATATATATATATATTCAAATTATCATATTAATTTTCTTAAATATTAATTAGGGTATCCATCCTAATTATGTTAAGAAAACTCCTACATACTTAAAAAAAACTAAGTCATCATTAATATTAAACATTATTTTCGAGATCTATTCAAATAAAAAGGAATTGAATCGTAATAATATTTGATAGATAACATGTTGATAGCTAATAAAATAAATACTGAATTATTTTGTCATTTTTATATAGTTTAATTAAAAAAAGTGGTCAAATTACTTTTGAAAAAAAGTGACAAATTTGATATTATTGGACTCACAATAAAAAAATTAAAATCAACATAAAATAAAATAACCAAAACCTCACAATAAAAACCAAAATAACATAAAAGTTATTATATATATATATATATATATATATATATATATATATTGTTACTTTATTATTAATAGGGTATCTACCCTAATTATATTAAGTAAATTCTTTTATAATTAATAAAAGAAAAATAATCCTACTTGACTTTTTTCTCTCTTACATGTTTTTTTTATTGTTTTTACTGTCTATCATGGATTGTAGATCTGATACAATTTCATGTGAAGATAATTTTTTTTCTCTGCAAAATGAGCAAATGATAGTATAAGTATTAATATAATATAAATATTACAATGACATTGAAGCGATTAGTATGTAAAATATAAATGCATACCCAACAAAATAAATTCGATTTGGAACTTCAATCGAAATTAATTACGACATGAATACTTTTAAAATTACTGTATTTAGCAACATTTGCTTTCAGAGGCGTCCTTCCCCTTTTTTGTTTGAATTAGTTGATCTTCTTCCAAATCTATTGTAGTTGATGTATACATTATTTTATGAGATCAATTCAAAAAAAAAAAAGGATTGAATCGTAATAATTTTTATAAACAACATGTTGATAGCCAATAAGAACAATATCAAATTATATTGTATTGTGTGTTTTTATATAATTTAATTAAATAAAGTGATCAATTATTTTTGAGAAAAAGTGTCAAATTTGGTATTGTTGGACTCGAAATGGAAAAAAAATAACGAAAAAACATAAAAAAAACCTCAAAATAAATATCAAAATAACATATAAGTGATTATATATACATATATATGTGTATATATAATATGAATTCTTATTATTTTTAATATTAATTAGAGTATCTATCCTAATTATGTTCAGAAAAGAGAAAATTAATCCTAGGTGGCTTTTTAATTTAAAAACAAATTATAATTATTATTAAATTAGATATCTTTCATATTTATGTTCAGAAAATTTCTACATATAACTAAAAAAAGAAAATAATCCCACTTGACATTTACGTGATATTTCTTCTCTTTTCTCCTGTAATCCGAGTCTCATAATATGAAACCACTTTTTACATGTATCAAAATAAGCATCAATTTCGACCCAGCTATTTAGATTGTCCCGTACCCTATCAAAAACCCAAATCTCACAAACCCACAAGATGCATTATTTTATAAAATCAACGCAATTGTCCTTTCTTCTCCAGGAATCGCACTCCGATGAAAGATGTAGAGAGATCAATGACCAAATTATGCTTCCGGGGGCTGTTTCTACCCAAACATTTGTTTGCACATAGATGTTAGAAAATAAACTACGTTTACAAAGAAACGAGCACAAACAGCTAATAGTAAAATAATCACTAAACTTGAAAAAAGAAGAAAAGAACAGAAAATGATTAAAAGTCGAGTCGAGTTAGACACTCTCTCCGCAAAACGAATTTGCCCCGGTATTTCTTCTTTTGTTTTGGCAAATTGTTCCCAATGATGAAACGACCACGTCTTTGGTTTAACCGCACCGTTAGAAACCAAAGCTCCGGCGAACTGGAGGAATAAGGACTGAACTACGTAAATAAAAAAATATGCAGAATAATACGTAAACAGTATGATTTCAGGTGTTCGTATGTATTTCAGGTGTTTCAGATACTTCTCGTGTATGGAAATGTTGGAGCTCCTCACCCTTTATAGGGGTTCCAGCGGGGAAGGTTACAGCCTGCTTAATGACGTCGGGTATAGCCAGCATGAACCTGGAAGGGTTCAGCGTGCACATGCAATGCATGTTTAAATTTGTACATTTAGAAACGTCTGAACAGTCAGGTGCGAGCCAATTTGTAACGGTCAGAAAGAGTTCAAAAGCTTAACAGGTGCGTGAAGGTTCAAAAAAGTAAACCTGGGTTGAACCAGGACCAGGACCCCACACGGACCACCTCAATCGGACCAATTGCCCAAGATCCAAGTCCCAAGCCCAGGCCCAGGCCCAGAGCCCAGAACCCAGGACCGAGGTCCAGATCCGGGATCGGGCTTGGGCTCGGATCCGCTATGCTCCGCCGAAGGCGGATTGGCGAACCCAAGTCCAAGAGCCCGCGTGAGCTTTGTTTACATAAATCTCACAACACTCTCTGGACCACTTGATGTACATTAAATAAATGTAATCATTTTTAAACTCCCTTCCATATTGACTAACATTCAATGTGGGATAACTGATAAAGCATTAAAGCAAACCGTTCAACTTCCAAACATCATTTCTCACTCACCAATAAATGGATTTGAGAAATTCAAAATGCTGTGATTATCTTCACGACACGTAGATTAATCCTATAAAATTTGTTACAATGAATTTTCGCAGAACCATTCAATTATAATAAATCAAATTTTATAACAATCCCCCACATGAGTGAGAAACTCCAAAAAATGAAAACATGAATGCAAATACATAGCTCAGTCCTTGAGAGACAATAAAGAATAGGGATAGGTGGCTTGTGGCCTTGAACCCTCCTTAGTTAATACTACCGAGCATATTGGCGGATTAGTGAACATAATTCTTGAACTATTCCCCTTTGTTTATACTAGACAATAGTACTAACCCATTAAGGTCTCAAAATTCTTCCGTTCTCACGTTTGTATCCGTTTCTGGCTGTGGACAACTTCTTTAGATTCATAAGCATACAGTAGAAGTGGCCCTCACTTCTCACTTACATAGGTGATTCTTCAAATCAGCATTCTGTCATACTAAAGTCAAAGACCTGCACAAGAATCATTAAAAACTAGAGATTTATCCTCACCACGAGACAGATTATAAACTCTACTTTTTCCGTTAAGGAATAGGGTCGTAAAGATTTATTTACCTAGACTTTTATAGTTTAGTTTTCCCATTGAACCAAGTTTGTGGGATCTCCACTCATCATGGTTGGGTTTCCACTAAAATCATCTTTAAGATGTTGATTTCACTCCCATTCCTTCAAGCAAATTGTATATCTAATCTCGAGCTATGTTCTTAGTGAATGGATCCGCTAAATTATCTATCAACCTTACGTAGTCAACAGAGATAATCCCACTCGATAACAAATATCTCACGGCGTTATCTCTCCGACGGATATGTCGAAACTTGCCGTTATACAAACCACTTCTTGCCCTTCCAATAGCAGCTTGACTATCGCAGTGAAGCATGACCGGCGGCACGGGTTTCTCCCAACATGGAATATTTTCTAAAAAGTTACGAAGCCATTCTGCTTCTTCATCTGCTTTGTCTAAAGCGATAAACTCAAATTCCATGGTGGATCGGGCTATACATGTCTTTTTAGTGGATCTCCAAGAAACAGCTCGTCCCCCAATTACAAACACATACCCACTTGTTGACAGTGAGTCCTTTGTGTCGGATATCCAGTTTGCATCATAGTATCCTTCAAGTACCCTGGGGTGTCTACCATAGTGTAGCCCAAAGTGCAGAGTATATTTTAAGTATCTCAAAACTCTCACAAGCGCTTTCCAGTGTTCTCTACTCGGATTGCTTGTATATCAACTCAGTTTGTTTACCGAGCAAGCTAGATCAGGTCTTGTACAATTAGAGATGTACATCAAACATCCAATGATCCTAGCATAGTCTTTCTGAGCAACAGGGTCACCTCTGTTCTTACTTAGGTGAACGTCGAGTTCCATAGGTGTCTTTGCTGGAAGACTATCGTGTGCATTGAATTTCTTGATCACTTTTTTAATGTAATGAGATTGTGATAAGACAATTCCATCTGGAATTCTTATGATTCTTATGCCAAGAATAGTGTCAGCAACTCCCAGATCCTTCATGTCAAAATTTCTTTTTAGCATGAGTTTCGTCTCGTTAATCACTTGTAGGTTGCTACCCATGATTAACATATCATATACATAAAGACATACTATAACAAATCTGTCATTAGTATTCTTAATGTATACACATTTGTCACACTCGTTTATCTTGAACCCATTTGACATCATCACTTCGTCAAATTTCAAGTGCCATTGTAAAGGTGCTTGTTTCGAGCCATACAAAGACTTAACAAGTTTGCACACCTTTCTTTCTTGTCCAGGTTTTACAAAACCTTCAGGTTGTTCCATATAAATTTTCGGCAGCTGTCGGCAGCACTCGGCAGGGGGTCTCGGCAGGCGCCCGGCGTGGCTCGGCAGCGTCGGCAGCGTTGGCATGGTTCGGCAGCGTCGGCAGACAGTGTCGGCATGGCTCGGCAGGTCTTTCTAGAACGGTTACAGGTAAAAATCCGTTATAGAAAGTCTGACAGTTCTAAATTCTTCAAATCGTGCCCCGTTTTCGCCGAAACTCCAATCGTTGGCCCAACCTTGACTACGTCCAAACCTAAATACCTCAAAACACTTAAATTAAACATAAAATTAAATAATTATAATAAAAATAT
>BMAC01000519.1:675204-779177 GCA_014905375.1 Phtheirospermum japonicum | reverse complement strand
ATATTTTTATTATAATTATTTAATTTTATGTTTAATTTAAGTGTTTTGAGGTATTTAGGTTTGGACGTAGTCAAGGTTGGGCCAACGATTGGAGTTTCGGCGAAAACGGGGCACGATTTGAAGAAATTTAGAACTGTCAGACTTTCTATAACGGATTTTTACCTGTAACCGTTCTAGAAAGACCTGCCGAGCCATGCCGACACTGTCTGCCGACGCTGCCGAACCATGCCAAACGCTGCCTGCCGACGCTGCCGAGCCACGCCGGGCGCCTGCCGAGACCCCCTGCCGAGTGCTGCCGACAGCTGCCGAGCGCTGTCGGCCGAGCCTGTCGAGCGCTGCGTGCACCAGCCGAGCTGCGCGAGTCGACGCCGAGCCATGAATCGCGTCAGTCGACGCAACGTCGACGCAACTTGCTGAAGCATCGATGTCGACGCACCGATGTCGACGCAACTTGCTGAAGCGTCGATGTTGACGCACCCAGTCGACGCACCCGCCCAGTCGACGCGCACGCTCAAGTAGCACCGATGCCGAGCACTGGCACGCGTCAGTCGACGCACCGTCGACGCGACGGCCCAGAGTTCGGATTTTAGGATTTCTTGTGCGCCAAGTCATGAAATAACTATATAAACCCTTCATACTTCAGTTTAAACAGACCCACGACCCAAAACACCTGTCTAGGGTTAAGAAACCTATTTTCAACACCCTACAACATATTTCAAAGATCTACGTCGAAGATTCAAGATCCGAAGCGCCAAGACGAAGACGTTCGTTCAAGCTCCGATTTCTCGACCGAGATCAACCATCCAAAGTCCAATTTCCCAGCAATCCTTCAGCACTTTTTAGACATTAATAAGTTCTCTAAACATTAGTTTCTTCTTTTAGATTAATTCTTAGTTAATCTATGTTTTTAAGTATTTATTGCTTTCCGTTTGATAACTAGAATCGTTTGAACCATTGCATCGCTGAAGCTTTGAACCTTAGATTTCATTTTTAATAATTAATTAGTTTCTTCGTTTTACCTTCGTTCATGCTTGGTGATGATATTGTTCATGCTTAGTTCATTTATTGCTTATGCTTGGTTAATTAGTTTATGATATGCAATTGCTTGGGAATTTTAGAATTAATTTTGTTTTTGAGAATTCATATGCTTGATAGTCGTAATCGTAGTTTAATCCATGCTAGTTAATTATAGTTGGTTAATTAGTTTAATTTAATTAGTTCAAGATAGTTATATTACTTTTTAATCTCGTAGTTATAATTTTCAAAAACCAAATTTATACAAGTTCTCGTGTTAAACATTGTGATTAAACAAACATTAAGAATCTCGAACGTTAGTCCTTGAGAGACGACTCGAGTTAAGCTTGCCAACCTACACGCAATCCCGTTCTCTTGCGGGCGAGCTATTAAATTTCTGACAATTATTTATAAAGTAGGCACACACAAAAGCTCGAATCTCAGCTTCCTTCCAAAATGAACTATAAGTCCGTGAGAAAGCTTCTTTCAGTGAATTTGGTTCTTCATCTAAGAGAAAAACCACATAGTCGGGACCGAAGTCCTTCACAACTTTAGCTCGAGTGCTCCGTCTAGAAGTTAGAGCTTCAAGTTCTCAACCGGGTCATTAACGAGACTTAGGTTCAGCCCTAACAAGTTCGTGACTTGTAGTTCCTTCAGCATTACCAGTGTTTGAACTGGATGCAGCTTTATCCTTACAAGGATAGATATTTTCAAAGAATATCGCATTCCTTGACTCAATGGTAGTTCCGACATTCATGTCCGGAATATCTGACCTATGAATTATAAATCGATAGGCGCTACTATTCAGTGCATAACCAATAAAAATACAATCGACCGTTATGGGTCCGATTGTCACCGGCTTACGTAGAGGCATTTCTACCTTCGCTAAATACCCCTACACTTTGAGGTATTTGTAAGAAGGTTTCCTTCCTTTCCCCAAATCATAGGGAGTTTCGTCCCTTTCTTTAAGTGGAATCTTATTGAGGATATAGTTAGCTGTTAAAACAGCTTCCCCCCACATGTTCTGAGGTAACCCAGAACTAATCAACAACGCATTCATCATTTCTTTCAAAGTACGATTCTTGCGTTCTGCAACTCCATTCGATTGAGGTGCATACGGAGTAGTTTGATGAATTATGCCACTTTCGTTGCACAACTCCTCAAACATAGCTATGTATTCCCCTCCTCTGTCTCTTCAGATAGATTTGATTTTGCAGTTAAGTTGATTTTCGGCCTCATTTTTGAAGTTCTTGGAAGCTTCAATAGGCTCATCTTTACCTCTCAAAAGATAAAGGTAACAGTACCTTATGCAATCGTCAATAAAAGTAATAAAATACTTTTTACCAACTCTAGTTTGCACAAACTTTAAATCACATACATTCGTGTGAATGAATTCTAAAGGTGTCGTGCTCCTTTCTATCGATTTAAACGGTAATTTAGTCATTTTTACTTCTACACAAATTTCACACTTACTTTTATTAACAAATTCATTTACCTTAAGTAAATTAAGATTTGACAAACGTTTTATTGCATTTAGATTAACGTGGCCTAATCTACAATGCAATAAACTAGAGCACTCAGTCAAGTAAGAGGAATCAGAAGCAATTTTATTAATGACTTGTTTCAGGCGTATATCCATTACACTTAGTTTGAACAAACCATCTGTAAGGTAACCCTTACCTAGAGGTGTCCCAAATTTAGACAATACAAACTTATTAGCCTCAAATACAAGTCTAAAGCCACGACTAACTAGTATTGAACCAGAGACCAAGTTCTTCCGGATGTCCGGAACGTGCAGCACCTCATTCAGAGTGATCTCTTTGCCAGAGGTCATTTTTAGGACAACCGAGCCAACACCTGCAACTTGCGAAGACGCTTGGTTTCCCATGTTCAGCTTCCTTCCCTCACAGGGATGGTATTTGGAGAACAAGCTTCGGTCTGCACACACATGGGCAGTTGCAGCAGTATCGATGAACCATTGGCCACGGTTCTCGACCATGTTAGCTTCCTCAGTGATGATCGCAATGAGATCATCACTAGTCAGCTCCCTCTCGGCTAGTTGGGCACTCGGCTTGGCCTTCTTCTGCTTTGGCCTGCGACAGTTCTTAGACAAGTTTCCAGGATATCCGTTATTGTAGCATTTGCCTTCGAACTTCTTAGAAGAGGGAGCTTTAGGCTTAGAGTTGCTAGGACGCGGCCTCATCTTCGAGTTATCTCCTCGTTCAAGTAGGTTCACCCGAGGTTCATCTGAACTTTTTGAATTCTTGTACTGAACTCGAACTTCGGACTCAATTCGCACGTTCCGGATAACATCTTCAAGAGACATCACCTTTCGCTTGTGATTAAGATACGTCTTGAAGTCTTTCCAACTTGGAGGAAGCTTATCAATCATGGCAGAAGCTGTGAAAGTATCAGGAAGTATCATCCACTCGGCGTGGACGTCATTCACTAGCATTTGGAACTTTTGAACTTGTTCCATTACCGGGCGAGAATCAATCATCTTGTAGTCCATGAAATTCGTGACTACAAATTTCCTAGTTCCAGCCTCGTCAGAACTGTATTTCTTCTCAAGTGCCTCCCAGATATTCTTGGAGGTCTTTGCATCCGAGTACAAATTGCTCAAACTATTTTCTAGGCTACTTAGGAGAAAGCCTTTGCACAAATATATATATATATATATATATATATAGTTGTAAGTTAAAAATAAATACATTTCACAAATATGCAATATCTTAATTATATTACTGATACACTTATAACATTTTGTAATACTCTAACAAACTTTAATGATACTTTAAATACCTATTAAAAAATAATTATAAATATAGGCGAACTATATTTTGTAAAACTACAGTTATATTTTGTGACACTTTAACAACACTTTGCAGTACTTATTATTAGATATATATAAACGTAAATAAATTAAATATAAATATAGACGAACTATATTTTGTAATACTATAGTTATATTTTGTGATACTTTAACAATACTTTGTAATACTTACTATAAAATATATAGAGACGTAGAAAAATAAAATATAAATATAGACGAACTATATTTTGTAATACTATAGTTATATTTTGTGATACTTTAACAATACTTTGTAATACTTACTATAAAATATATATAGACGTAAAAAAATTATATATAAATATAGACGAACTATATTTTGTAATACTATAGTTATATTTTGTGATACTTTAACAATACTTTGTAATACTTACTATAAAATATATATATAGATGTAAAATGATTAAATATAAATGTAGACGAACTATATTTTGTAATACTATAGCTATATTTTGTGATACTTTAACAACACTTTGTAATACTTACTATAAAAATATATAGACGTAAAAGTTAAATATAAAGATAGACGAACTATGTTTTGTAATACTGTAGTTATATCTTGTGATACTTTAACAACACTTTGTAATACTTATTATAAAGTATATATGGACGTAAAAAAATTAAATGTAAATATAGACGAACTATGTTTTGTAGTACTTTAATTTTATTTTGTGATTCTTTAACAATACTTTGTAATACTTATTATAAAATATATATAGACGTAAATAAATTAGATATAAATATAGACGAAATATATTTTGTAATACTATAGTTATATTTTGTTACACTTTAAAAACACGTTTTAATACTCGCTATAAAATATATATAGACGTAAAAAAAATTAAATATAAACATAGACGAACTATGTTTTGTAATACTATAGTTATATTTTGTGATACTTTAACAACACTTTGTAATACTTACTATAAAATATATATAGACGTAAAAGAAAATTAAGTATAAATATAGACGAACTATGTTTTGTAATACTATAGTTATATTTTGTGATACTTTAACAACACTTTGTAATACTTACTATAAGATATATGTAGACGTAAAAAAATTAAATATAAATATAGATGAACTATGTTTTGTAATACTATAGCTATATTTTGTGATAATTTAACAACACTTTGTAATACTTACTATAGGAATATATAGACGTAAAAAATTGAATATAAATATAGACGAACTATGTTTTGTAATACTATAGTTATATTTTTTGATACTTTAACAACACTTTGTAATATTTATTATAAAATATATATAGACATAAAAAAATTAAATATAAAATAGACGAAATATGTTTTCTAAATTTTAATACTTTAATTTAGAAATTATAAATTTTGACCAAAAGTGAGAATAATCTTTTTTTTATACATGTACTACATTTTATGATACGTTAAACCAATATTATGATACTTCTACTGGATACTATGGTTGAAACTATTATATATTTGTTTGAGAAATAATTGAAATGAATCACTCACAATTGTCATCTTTTTGCGATATATTATTCATATATTGTAATACTTTAAGATAATTTTGTGATACTTTTGTGATACTCAGAAAACTACTGATTCAATATTTATGATACTTTTAAATGTAATTATAATACATTTAAGACAACTTATAATACTTTTATCTTTGTTGATAAGAATATTAAATTGTAGAAAATAAGATTAATGTCTCCATATGATAACTGAATAAATCCTTTAAACATCCAAACAAAAAATCTGATCTCTAAGATTGTTAACATTGTAACAAGAATAAAAAAGTAAAACAAACGCAATTTCAAGAAATTCCAAACTTCAACTTCTAAACAATAGCATTAGCAGCACTAGAATTCCCGGGCCAAAGATCAACACACTCATTTTCAATAGGGCCAATGGTAACACCATTATTATCTTCGAAGTACATGAAGACGTCTTCTCTTTGCGCCAATCAATAGATTCTTCTCTCCGCTTAATATCTGCAAACAGCTAACATAAAATTCACAATGCACCGACACGATTGTTCCTGTTGTTGTTTTGATCTCACCTCGATGCCTCTCATAACTGGAACAATCCACGACTTTGTTTTCGTATGTTGCCTCAAACACTGAGTTGAATTGCCTAATATTCTCTTTAATCTCATAAGGCAAGTTTCTTACCGTATCGCTCCAATTTAATCTATGAACGAACACACACAGACAACAAGTACCCAAAGCAAAACAACAACAACAACGACAAAAAAATAAATTGTATCGGTTAAGTTAAACATAAAACTACAACTTTAGAGTATTAATTGATGTCGTTTCTCATAATTAACAAACAGAAAATATAGTAGAAAAAAATATAAAATCATATTTCGGAATATAAAATAATAATAATTATAATAGAAACTAATTTGACCATTCATATAAGAGTAACATAAAATTTAAAAATTGAGTTAAATATGATGTGCAAATCATCAGAAGGTCGTAGAAATCACAGTGAAATCACAAAAATATTCTACTAAATCAAACCCAAAAGCTTAATACATCAATAGATTAATGTTATTAAGACACCTCATATCTCGGTTCTACGACAAAAAATAGCAAATGAAACCGTGAGTTATCGTCAGAAAACCCATGACTAAACCCAGTTTCGATCTACCACTCGCGTAGCTAGAACTCTCAATTATGTCTCAAACAAAAAAATCGCCACCATGACCTAGAAGCCCATAGTTGTATCTCTGTCAGAAGGTGGTGGGTAGTGGATCGAGTATCTCCGACTTTTCTTTCAATCTTTTTACATTTATTAATTTTGGTTACTTTGTTCTTCCTTGGCCATGGCAGGAGAGATAGCGACTGAGAGAGCTATGAGGGAATGGGGCAGTGAGTTATTGAGAGATAGAGAGACTGCTGAGTTTTTAGTAATTATTATTTGTGTCAATATTGAAAGGACCGGGGTGGGTCAATTGGTTGGGTGAATCACATGAGCATGTCGGGCAGTAAATGGGTTAGATAGATGGGCATGGTAAAAACTGGTCTCATATTATGAGACTGATCTCACCCAAGTATTTGCCTCTCTTCTTATATACATATAAATTTACTATATCATTATTAACTATCAAATCATATTAGTTATGATAGACCTCGTAAGTCACATAACTATTGACAAATACTAAGTCCTATTTCGGTGGGCCAAGATTGTGCATTGCACAACCTTGATTCTGGGCTAGAAAATTTGAATGAAAAAAAAAAAAAAAAACCGGTTTGGCCCGAAACTGACCAAAATATTATGGTTAGGTTTATAATCGGTTTACATATTAGTTCGGCCAATTTGGCCCCAGTGTACGACCAAATTTGGTTTTTCCTATTTTTTCGGTACGGTCGACCGAAACGACGGATGCACAACCTTGGTTAATATATATGGATGCCCAACAAGAATTTCCTAATGCACACCTCCACCCTCCAAATGAAAATAGAAAAATGGAGAATTTCTTGATGCTAATATATATTGTTGCCTAAAGAAAAAAGAAAAAGATAAAACGAAAATAGAGAGTTTAAAATTAAACTAACAATATCCTCCCTCCAAACGGATCGTCTAGTAAGCTACGTATAGATTTCTTAATAAACATTTCATTGCGGTAAATTATTACATACATGTTTGAGATATAAGTTGAATTTAATAGGGATTTAATACACGTCATATGTTTTGTGTTCTATAATGTTTTGTGTTCATGAATTAGAATTAGTTTGTATAGAACTTACTCTGGAGTTTCTGGATTTTCAAATCTTATTTGTTAAGTGAGAAATAACATATAATAGAGTAAAATTAAGTTGTTTGTGTATTGCACTATCGTATGAATCTGATGGAGATATGTCTGTAAAAAGTATATGACATAACTAATTAATGTATTTCTCTGCATTTTGTCATTTATAATGGTGTATCCTATTAGTTTTATACGATGCTCTGAATTCACTTTTCTTTTCTTTTCTTCTTTTCCTTTTCTTTGTTTGCAAATTTGAAATTCAATTACAAGACCAGATATTTGATTGTATTGTTGTCTTGCAAATAAATTTTCTTAAGATGGTATGCTATGTTTTTGGTGCACATTGAAAATACCGATATTTAAATTAATATTTCATATTTCTGATTTTTTGTTTACCTTTCAATTTGGTGATTTGCATGTTTACCCTCTCGAAATGAATGTAATATCATATCTTGAAGAACAGAACAACTGTTTATTAGCGCCTTTACTTTTATTTTATCTACTATATATTATTTAATGATCACAATATCTATGAAGCCTGCACCCTTGTTTTGACCTGATGAGCTAGTTTTCTATATTAATTATAATAGATTCTTGGTTTTTGAAATTGATATAAAGTTATCTATAACAGGCCCGATGAACTTTCTAATGCTAAAATTGATAGTTTGATGGTTATTGTTGCTAACCCTCGCCAGTTCAAGACCCCATACTGGTTCCTTAGGAGGAAGAAGGATTACAAGGATGACAAATTCTCACAAGGGACATCCAATGCTTTGGATATGAAGCTTGAGGATGATCTTGAGCATTTGAAGATCATGTTCGACTATAAACTTCACTCTCAACCTTCAATATTTTCTTCTTTTATTAAATAAAAATTTTCAATCTTTTTTTTTTTAGTAATAATAAGTTGTATGTTTTTTTTGTTTTTATATGTATCGTTAAATGTATAATTTTGTTTGGATTTTGGCTACAATCTTATTCTAACTAAGAATATATCATATGTACTAGGTGAAGTTTAGAGTTGGAATATTAGAATCACCATTGTAGTTTTTTTGTGTTGTGATAATTTTGGTGAAAGACCCAATGGATTTTGGATATGAATTGTTGAGGAATTTATTCTTGGCAATAATTTCTATTTTGTTATTTGCCTTTCTTGGGCACAAAATAAATTAGGGAACTAGATTTAGGACAATTTTATGTTTYCTAGTTTATGCACAAGACTTTAATTATTCCTAGATTGTGTTTAGGATTTGTTTTTAGGATTTTACCAAGTTTAGGATTCTTAGTTATCTATTTAAGACACAAGTAATCCTACACTTCTACTTACGTTTTTAATAGGGATTTACGCACGGAATTCCTGGAGGAGAATTGACGCAAAAAGACGCACAAGAAAGGAAGAAGAACACGGTGAAGAAAACTACTTGGAGCCAACGTTCGTGAGTAACAAGATCTTGGAAGTTGCGTGACCAACCGAAGAGATCTTGCCATTCCGGCAACAAGTATTTAGTATCAAGTTTCTTGATATTTAGTTTTCATATATTACTTTATTATTGTGTATTGAACGTGAATCGAAAGTAATATAGTTTACGGGTTTGTACACCCAAGTTCACAAGTATTTACTTGTGAACTGATTTTGTTTAATCGTGTTCTCTTTTTTTTATTTTCCGCTGCACTTTTATATTCTGTTATCGATGTTGATAATCTGATGTTGATAACATTGATTAACAACATCGTAAAATCTGAGAATTATTCTTATATCCATATACCTTCTAATTTAACATGAATTATTAGGTTTTGGTTGTTCATTGAATTTGTGGTATTCTATCAATAAATTGGTTCGTTAAACCTTTTGAATTCATTGTGCCAAAATTTTGTTTCATAGGTGGGATGGTACAAACTAAAACTCAAAAAATAAAACTCATGTTAAACAATATCGGTTCTCAAGAAACTGATGCCGGATTGAACATCTCTTTTAGATATGTAAATGTTTAAACTGATGTTAAATCCCCTTTCTATCGTAAGCATCGCCAGAATTGAAACAAAATTTTATTGAAACATGTGTAACACCAATAGCAACTACTTTTAACAACATTAGAATTAGGAGGACATGTCTTTGAAATATGTGTAACACCAATAGTACGACAACTATTGGCGCGACGTGATTGCTCCTACACACCTATCAAAATGAAGCAACTGAAATGAGAAACTGTGAAAAATTTGCACAGATATAGTTGTTACTATTAATCATTAACGTGATTTCTATAGTAAGGACTTTCGTGGGAGGACATGTCGTCCTTATAAGTCAAAAGCAATGAAAAGGGCATTTAATGTGGGACGACTTTTGTTGTCCCTCTTAAGCTCAATTCATGCCTTGTAAGTGAAAGAAAATCAAGCATTTGTTATGAATTAGAAAATAACAGAGTTCTTAAGATTTGGATAGGGATAAAATAGAAAAAAAAAAAAAAAAGCTGTGAAATATATATATATATTAAATGACATTTAATTAGAAAAAACCTATTAAGTTAAAACGTATTTAGTTTGAAACGAATGGAGCATGTAATAATTATTGCATCAAGAAACAAATATACCCTAGTATATGAATCGTGTAATACACCAGAAAATAAATATAGATTATTGACATACAAAAATGGAGGAAGAAGTGCCTAGAGTATACACTAAGGATCCCTCAAAACTTTAATTCATAAATTAAAAGGGGACTTCTACGGTGCCGTGAAGGTACTATTCTCCACTTAATCAGAACTATTAGATGCAAAGTTGGTTATGGATAATGGTAAGATCAAGGGATGTAAATACAGAGGGGATGAGAGGTATGGTGCCTTCACGGCACCGCAGTCATTTCCTAAAGTATATGTCAACTAATCGGTCAACTTTTAAACAATCATCCACGAGAGAACAAAACTATACCTAATTGACATATAACTTTAATCCATATTTATTCCTTTTGATACATGATTGGAATGATTGTTCTCATTCCTTTTATATTTATATATATAATTTGTCACCACTTAACTTTACCTAATTGTTTTTGTTTGATCACCTATTGATCGAATGATCCAACGGTTGATATGGATATTAAACCATCAATTTATCCTTTTTGGTTTATTTGCTTGATATTTGGAATAATTATTTTTTATCTCTTTTTTTTTTTTAAAATTTTTTTCTAGTTTATGTAGAACAAAAATGCAAAGATTAATAATAACATTAATCTTATTTTCTTAGTTTGTTTATTTTAGTTTATGATGTTCATTGTTAGTTTGCTGTTCTTTTTAATGATATTTCATTAATTTAATATATAAATGAATATATTTATAGATTTTATATTCTAATTTCTTATTAAATTTATTTTACATATTATTTTATTAGTTTTTACTAGGTTAGTCTTATCAAATACTATTTTGATTTTGTTAAATTTATTCATTATTAATATAATATCTTGATCTTACTTCTTAAGTATTTGGAAATTTAAATTTATTTAAGTCTTTTATTGAAAATTTAATTATTTAAATAACATATATAAATTTTAAAATCCTTGAATACAATTTATATTCGATTAGATAATTCCTACATTTTCTTTTATTAGATAATTACCTATATATATATATAGAGAGAGAGCGCCACACCATATGTAGTCACTTAAATAAAAGATATATGAAGAGACATGTGATTTTAATTTTTTTCTCCGTAATAAGTCTTCATAAAAGCATTGGGAATTTATTTTGGCATATTCCATCAACATTCATAGTTTAAATTCATTAGTCAAATTATCAATGGATATAAAATGTAAAATCACATAATTAAAATATGATATTTAACCCAAGTCAAATAATTAATAATTATCTTTATTATTTAATTAAGAATTTGAAATTGGAAAAGTCTACAATGCCTTCACGACATCATGCCCCCACTAAGTGAAGAATGGTGCTGATGCGACCAAAAAGATTGGATAACCAAGAATATGGGTTACTAAACTCAAATAAGAGACAACAATATTAATAACCTCAAACTGCGTCACAACGATCTGATTGATCTCCAAGAGCCTCACGACGACCTGATCGATCTAGCAAAACAACACCTCAGCAAAGACGGTGGACGGCCCCAGCAAAGATCCTCTGATGCTTAGGTTAGAGAGTGCGAGAGATATTTTGAGTGCTCAAATCGTGATAATCAACTTAAAGTAAAAGTGAGGCCTGAACCCCTTTATATAGAAAGGAGACGTATCCCCCAAGTTAGGGTTACCTTCTCCCGCTATAATTCCATAAATATCGTAACTGACTTAGAATTATGATTTCTCCTGTATACTAAGTTCCCATAAATAATAGATCTCTCGCTTAAATAACCAGAATAGACCTGAGCCTGTAATTCTTTTAATATAGTTCGCCGAGTCCCCACAATACCATCCATGTTGGCTCGTTCGGGCCCAACAATTATAAAGCCCAACACCCAGCGCCGAGCTGGTTAAAACCGTAAGAGGTCGCTACTCTATATGAGAGCTTACCACTCCCATATTCCAGGTCGCTTCTCTATAAAACAGCTCACCCCACTAGTACAAAAAATGGATTCTATAACAGATATTCTAGAACGCCTCAGGAGGCGACGTTCTAGAATGTCAGACGGTGGCATTTTCGTGAAAAAAATATCACATACCAGAATGTCTTTAAAAAGGACGTTCTGGTATGTTCGATATCCAGAACGTCTTTTTTAAAGATATTCTGGTATGTTCGATATCCATAACGTCTTTAAAAAAGACGTTCTGGTATAAATTTACTTATCGTCAACATGAACCTTACCCTCCCGTCTGTTTGCAGCCTCCTCTCCACCTCATTCGAGAATCCCCTCAACACAAGAGGAGCCCTCCCGTACCCATATGTTTGCAGATCTAAATCCACCTCTGCTCCTCCAACATACCCCGTCTTCCCCTTTTTCCTCCTCCAAAATCAGAAATCGGCCAGCACCCCTCCGCCCTTCCTCGGTCTTCATCTAAAATTCCACATGCCCTCGCACGCACGCACACAACCCCTCAAATTCTCTCGCCCATACCATATATTACGACTATCTTCTCAAATGCAACTCAAATCCCTCATTTTCCTCCCTCCACATCTACCTTTTTAAACCCTAATTGATCCACTCGAGCAATTTATTTATAGATTACAGATTATTCAGTCAATTTTAGGGTTCGACAATTGATTAATATTTAAATATGTCCGCGATGAAATCGTCGGGCCGGTTCTTCACAATTCCAGGGCTGGTAACATCGTGGTATTCATCCAACATTGGGGTTTTGCTATTGAAAAAGTATGTATTGAGCAATTACGGGTTCAAGTACCCAATTTCCCTGACCATGTGCCACATGACGGAATGCTCGTTGCTGAGTTACATAGCTATTGCGTGGATGAATATGGTGCCGATGCAGACTATAAGATCTAGGGTTCAGTTCATGAAGATCTCAGCTCTCAGCTTGATTTTCTACACCTCAGTAGTTAGCGGTAAAGTTTCTATCAGATACTTGCCCGTTAGCTTCAACCAGGCAATTGGGGCCACCACGCCTTTCTTTACGGCTGTATTTGCCTATTTGATGACTCTAAAAAGGGAGGCATGGTTAACTTACTTGACTTTGATTCCCGTGGTTTCTGGAGTCGTCATTGCTAATGGGGTATGTATGTTTGTTTTTTGTTCTTCGTTTTTAGTATGTTGATTATTTATTGGTTTTCTGTTTGGTTTCGGTTTTGCCGTTGAAGTTGTATTTGAATTGACTTCTATGGGCTTTCGGTGGCATTTTCTGGCGACTACCCACAGCGGAAGACGGAGGTGGCAAATTGGCTGGTGGCATTCGGCGGGTGAGGCAACTCGGCTGCGTGGGGCCGCTGGGTGACGATTTGAATCGGATGGCGGTTGTGCGTAGGCACCAAAGCGGCGACGATTCAACGTTGCTTAAATTGGTGGCTCAATCGAATAGGATCAAAAATCTTGGTTCTCGTGGGTTTCCAATTTGGTTGGGGGTGGCGATAGATGATGTGGGTTTCAGGTCTCGATCGGGCCGCGGCTGTTTGGGTTTACCGGCTTGTTCTTCGTCAGCGGTTGAAGAACTATGGTTGGCAATCCGGCTAGTTCTCGTGGATTGACTTGGTATGAATTTGGTTGAATAGGGGTCCGATTGGGGTTATGGTTGATCGGGCCGCATCTTGAATGTTCGGGCTGTGATTTTGGAAACACGGGGTTGACTGGAGGTTTGGGCCGTCCTGGTGGCTGGTAGGTGGTGGTTTGGCTGGGAACGATCGGGATGGTGATGAGTTTGGCCGGCGATTTGTGCTGTCCAAGAATGGGTGGTTCATTTTGTGTCGTTGGAGGCTCAAATGTGAAAATTTGGAATAAAGATAAAGATCAACAGAACGGGATGCCTACTATTAGATTTCAAATGGGAAGCAACAAAACAGGTGCATACTAGAAGATTATGCATCTTTCGCGCGCGTGTGTGTAGGTTATGGAAATATAATAGTGGAGTTTTAATTATTTTTTTTAAATTTTTTCTTTAGGGCATTTCGGGGGAATGCGTCAAATCTGAGAAGATAGTAAGTTCGATTTTACTTTGGAACATATTTCATTCTTTTCGAAAGATGGATTATTTTGCATGTAGAGATTCTTGATTGCTTGACATAAAGGATGCATATATGATATTCATAATTCTAACTTATTTCCTCAAGTTATCTACGTGAAAAGAATTCAACGTATGTTGGTGTATTTATGGTCTAAATTGTGTAATTAGATTTGCCAACATGTAGTTTATGTTTTTAAAAACAGACAGGTTTATTTTAGTTTTATTTTATACTTTTGATGCTCTTATTTATCTTGTTATTTGCATGCATCATGTTCTGTTGATATCAAGAATTATTTGATTTCTCATCTGTAGACTTACCGTTCAATTGTTTCTTTAACTTGTAGGTCGTGTTTTCTTGGAACTCATGTATCGACAATATTATCGGCGTCAAGTGAAATTGAAAAAGCACCAGGAGCAGTGCTTTAGATTTTGATTCTGTTTATAATTTGAATTTTAAATGCAAATTAATGACTTGTCTAACTTAGTCACTTATTCAATTTTATTTTTGTCAAACTAATTTATGCTTTTGCTATAATAAAATCACTCATTCGTGTTTCCAAATTATATAACAACTAAAGAAGTGTGCATTTTCCAGGGTTTGGAGAAGCTTCCCTGGAAAACAAAGCAACAAAATACCTTCATGATTATTTTACATACATCGCCTTTAAGATTGTCAACGAGCAGCTTGAGGTCTCTCTTAATTTCGATAGATCTCTCATAATTTGGACCATCTTTCTAGTGATTATTAAGTTTATTTAATACATTTGAACAATAATGATTGGGCATGATTGATTGTCAGTGAAAATATGATTAGTGGTTTGAGTTTTAGTTTTTTTTGAAGATGAGTTGAAGTGATTGGTTGGATTATAGTATCTAAGGACAAGTATCCGGCCTTCTTTGTTTTTCAACTGTTCAAAGAAAGGGTTAATTATATAAATTACCCCTGAGATTTAGTCTACTTACGGAAAAAAAAAAAAATACAAAAAAAAAACATTTACCTTTTAAAATTACAATTAGCCTCTTGAGGGTGCAGCTTTTGTATGATAAATATAAATGTCAAGAGGTTATTTGTAATTGGGAAGGATTCAAGGGTAGCTGTTTTTATTGTAAAATTAGGTTAAACCTCAGTTAGTTTTTGTAATTATCCCTTATAAATGAAAATTAACACTATTTGTTGTTTCAGAACAATGTCTTTGTGACCGTAGTCGCCTCTATCCAATATCGTGTTGTGGCAAAAAATGCAGCTGATGCATTTTATAAGCTCTCTAACACATGGGCACAAATTCAAGCTTATGTTTTTGATGGTTAGTATGGTGGCGATCTTTTATATATTAATAAGAATTTTGTGTTATTGTTTTATTTATTTATTTATGAATTTTGCTTTCATTCGTCAACGACAGCTTTCTAGGTGGCCAAGGTTTGAGAAATACATTGATTTTTTATTTTATTTCCTCAGTTCTAATATTTCTTAAAATGATTGTTGCATAGTTTTTTAAACCTATATAGTTATCAGAGCTAGTGCCCCAAGGTTGGAATTGGATTCTGTTATCGAACAGAAAAATGATATAGCGTAAATATCAATGAAAGAGATCTAAGAGAATTTAAGAGAAATTGTTTGATCCTGTTTTATGATTTGACAGTTTAAAGTGTTTATGATTGTACTTTATGGGGACTTATTGGGTTTTCAGTTGCTCAATTGATAAATCGTCAATGAAAGTTTTTTCTTGAATTGGGTTTTTTATATAATTAATCAATCTTCTATATGTCAGGCTAAAAGATGGTAGGTTTTTGGTTTAAGTCTCATCATGGGAAACTAATTAATTAGATAGGTTAAAGGTAAAACTTATTACCACATCTATAGCAGGAAACCTCTGTTGGACCAGGATAACTAAAATTTATACAACAGAGGTGGCCATGTTTTTGGCAAATGTAATTTCCTACAAAGCAATTTTGATATATTAGAAAAGTAAATAAATCTGAAAAGGGGCATAATCAAGTAATCTAATGAAATAAGGACCTTGATGTCATCAGGATTGTAGTTATTTCTGCAACTGAACATAACATACCCTAAATCTACATGTTTTAGATATATTTTAACTATTTTATTTCTCAGGACAATCTTTCGCACGAAGCCCCTGTTGATTGCAGATAAAGAAATCTGATGCCGAAAGGGGCTAAATGCTGCTTGAAATCGAACAAGAATGATTAGAAGTGTACAGAAGAAAAGTGGACCATGCAAACAAGTGTAGAGCTAAGCTGAGGCAGGCGATTGCTGATGCTGAAGTAGAGCTTGCTGTTATATTTCTGTGATGGGTGAGCTACCAGTGCACATTAGACAGGTTTGGCTTTGATCTCGTATGATTAATTACTTTTTCGGAATTGTTTCTTTTACAGGAAACACATCAATATAGTCTAGAGATACTTATTAAAAAAAAAAAAAACAGCAGTGTTTCAATAATGGAATTTATAAAGATCCCCATCATTTTTATTTTAATTTTTTGCTCTCAGCAAGTAGGCTAAATATTACTGGTAGTTTTGTTATTTACCCTGTAACTAATTTACTATTTTGAGTTGTAAATGCCATTTACTGAAACTAAAATGTGAATATTTAGAGATATTAAGTATACTTTGACAAATATTAGCTATGGGAAAGACCATGCGCCGACATGAAAAACAAGAGTGTTAAAATTGTCGATGGGTTTTTTATTGCAGTCTAATTCGAATCCTGAAAGCTTGAAAGATGAACTCAGAGCCATCCTTCCACATATAGAAGAGATGAGAAAATGAAGAATTGATAGGAAAAACTATGAGCCGAGTGTTTATTAGAGGTCATTGCTTGATCGCCATGTATAGGGTGTGCAATATTTTGTAGTGTATGAAACAAATTATTTGTGGGTAACTTGAATGGTAGTAAAATAGGTACTAATTGTCTTTTGGTGATTTCTATTTTAAGATTTGGTGATCGTGTATTTGGATACTTGCGTTGTTCGTATTGACATCTTATGGTGTTTGTGTATTATTGTGATTAATGACATATGTTGTTTGATATTGGGATTATATAAATGAAATGTGTTTTGTGATTTAAATAGGTAATAAAATTGTAATATATGAGCAGGCCTGGAAAAGGAAAAATGAATCTGGAATGAAATTGCAAAAATGTAAAAATCTAAAACGGATATCAAAAAACCGTTCTAGAAAACAAACTTTCTAGAACGACTGTTTCTTAAGACGTTCTGGAAAGAATTCTTTCTAGAACGTTTGTTTTTTGAGACGTTCTGGAAAGTACTTTCCAGAATGTCTATTTTTCGCGACGTTCTAGAAAAGTTCTTGAAAGTATACTTTCCAGAACGCCTATTTTTCGAGACGTTCTGGAAAGTATACTTTCCAGAACGTTTATTTTTCGAGACGTTCTGAAAAGTATAGTTTCTATAACGTCTGTTTTTCTAGGCGTTCTAGAAAGTATACTTTCCAGAACGTCTTAAAAAGGCGTTTTGGAAAGTTATTTTCCAGAACGGGGAAACCAGTAAAAATGACTTTCTAGAATGGCTGAATTTTTTTCTAAAACATCTCTGATAACCGTTCTAGAAAGTCAGACATTCTAGAACGCCTCAGCAGGGCATTCTAGATTTGCAGAAACAGGCGTTCTGGAAAATTATTTCTGCACTAGTGCCCACCTCTTAGAAGGAATGCTCCTTCCGAGAAATGAGGTCTCTTACCATAAATACCGGCATATAGCTTGCATGAATATTTAGTGTGGTATAAGCTAGTCCCCATATTCCGGCTGATTGAGGTACGAAATCAGGTATAGAATATGTAAAAAGGGTAAAAAGAATGCAACAACCAGAAACCACACTAAAACTTAATCAAAAATCATAAAAATTAAATAAATCAACCTGTTGAGCTTACCAAGACATTATACCATAACTCACGATAACCCAACTCGCAACGCCGAGCTATATTAGTGTTCATCCAATAAGAGCTCTCCTCATGAAATCACGACCTCCGAAAAATCAGCTCGCTCAGCCCCCAGGAAGAATGCTCCTCCCAGAAGAAGAGGTCGCTTATAAGTCCCCATATTACATGTTTAACGACCTGAAATATCCATCGACCTGTAATCACAAAAAACATACATACCCGACCTACAGTCATACGCAGACACAATAATCACTAGTACAAAAATAGGATTTAAGAACAGGGATTTAAAAACGCCTCAGAAGGCGGCATTCTTAAATGTCAGGAGGTGGCATTTTTGTAATAAAAGTGTCACATACGAGAACGTCTTTTTCAAAGACGCTCTGGTATAATGGATATCCATAACGTCGTTAAAAAGATGTTCTCGTATGTTAGATATTCAGAACGTCGTTAAAAACAACGTTCTCGTATGTTAAATATCGAGAAAGTCTTTAAAAATGTCGTTCTTGTATGTTCGGTATTGAGAACGTCTTAAAAATGACTTTATGGTATAATATTATTTTATGAATTAAAAAATATGTTAATAAAATTTTTATTTTGCCTTACTTCATCTCCTCTATCCATATCCCGTCGTCTCCAGATCCCCGATCCCCATCACCACGAAATCTACTCTGGCTTTTCCTCTATTCAGAGCCCTTCTTCGCCGTCACAATTTTCATCATAATCATCACGTCGGCACCGTCATTCTGCACCATGGAATCAAACCTTCTAACACCGTCGGTGGCCAACGAGTTCGTCTATCCATTTTGGACTTCAAGCCGGACATCGACTCGTAAATCGGAATCTCGTGGTACTCCAGCATCGATTGCTTGCCGGAGGTGGTTAGGTATTTGAATTTGGGCATGAAACCCTTCATCGCGTCGTCACTAGGGCTGAAATCGTCAGCCCGCTCTCCACGTTGCTCTCGAATATCTCTGTCGTGTCCGGATTCGCCAACAATATCTCGGCGAATACCTTGCAGCCGTGAGCCGACATGAGCGCCGAGATGTTCCTCTGGTCCGGCGCCGGCACTAGTGCATCCTCCTCTCTCCAGATCCACCCATCCTCTCGTCCACCAATAATTCCGACTTCCATAAGGTATTGAACCAAGAAACCCTAATTTTACTGAAATCCTTTGGGGTCCGCTAGAAATTTTACTTCACATCAGACACAGAGAGCATTTACATTTACAGAGAAATAATTGTATTGTCTAGAGAGAGACAGAGGGTCTACAGTCTACACTAGTCAAAGGTTGGAAAACGAAAGCTCTTTGAAGGTCGCAAGCTTCTCACCGTACCGTTTTCACCTTTACTTTCATTTTTTATGCAATTCCGTGCTTATCTAAAATATCGATGTTCGCAAAACATGACTGATCCGCAGCTGCAGGGTATGTTTTCCCATGAATTTCTTCATGAATTGTTACCCTATTGTGATTTGTTGGTGATACATTTTTTCGTAAGATTAATTTGGTGGAATGTTGTTTCTGATTTGCTTATTTTTGTTTTAATTTTACTTTTTCATTTTTTGGTTGGTGTTAGGGTTTGAAAGCTGAGGAGTGTCTTACTTTCGAGCTCAATTTCTAAGTGTGTGAGATTTTTGCCTTTCAGAGTATGGCTACGGTTGGTGTTGCGGCTGAGGAGCCGAAATGTGATGCGATGCTCGTGGACAAACTTCCTGAGGAAATCAATGAGATGAAAATGAAGGACGAGAAAGTGGAAAAGGTTCTTTTGGGAAAACTTTGTTTATTTTCTTTTGATTCGTATGTTATTATTGTAAAATTTTGTTTTGGTTGCAGGAAATGGAAGCAGCAGTAGTAGATGGAAATGGGACTGAGACTGGCCACATAATTGTGACAACTATAGGTGGAAAAAAAGGTCAGCCTAAGAAGGTAATATGGTGAAAATATCTTTGTATGTGAAGTTTTAGCATATTATTAGATGTTGTAAGCACTGAACTTTTAATATATTAAAAATAGATTCTTAGAATTTGTGTTTTTTTTTTTTGGTCTACTCATCTCCTAAAACACGACCAGTTATACATTCCCTTGCTTTTAATCTTTCACCATCCTCACTTTGGCAACTAATGGTCTTTCTTTGAGTGAACTCTGAATAAATCATACTTGGGTTGAATCTGGTCTTTGTAGTTGTTTCAATTTCTTGTGAATTGTGTGTGTGGATGGGGGTTGGGGTTGGGTCCTTAAAGTTGCTACTTGCTGCTGTTTTACATAAATGATATAACAGCAAATTTTCATTCGGTTTGTGCTTTAGATGTTACTTGGTGGCTGGTTAACTTTGCTTCACTTATATGTTATTTTTCTCTCTTTTTTATCAGACTATAAGTTATATGGCATAGCGTATTTTAGGACAGGGATCTTTCGGAATTGTATTTCAGGTGAGTGCTATTCTTTTGTGCTCTTTAATGGATCCAATCTCTGACTTCCTTTATTAATATTATTATTGGAAAAAAGAAGCCACCCATATGTAAATTTTGTTCAACTTGGAGGTAACACATCATTTGAGTTTTTTTTTTCAAAAACAGAAACATGTTCAAAGCTATGTTTGCTGCTTTGCAGGCGAAGTGTCTTGAGACTGGTGAATCAGTTGCAATCAAAAAGGTCCTGTAGGATAAGAGATACAAAAACCGTGAACTGCAAACAATGCGCCTTCTCGATCACCCGAATGTTGTCTCTCTTAAACACTGCTTCGTAAAAGAGTGAGAGCCATCAACAAACACATCACTCCTTGAATAACGCACGTCACGGAGCGTGCTATGACAAATTGTGGGGCCCCACTTTCTGCCATCATCCAATATCTTCTCACTGCTACTCTCAGCTCATCTTTAGTCAATTTTCCTTGCCCATTATTCGAAATTCTTTTATGCATTTGATTATAATGCGACTCTAAGTATCTTTTGGCCGTTGGGACCATTACCGCAGCACAACATAATATCACAAGTAAAAGAAGCATGGAAACAATAGATCCGAGTTTTCACCTAGTGTTAGATTTGAAGCATAATGATGCCTCACTTGAATTATATGAACACTGGCATTTGTAGCGACTGTGATCACTAGAAAGCCCAAGGCAGCCAAATTTAGCATGATTTCATTATTCCCCAGAGATGCTATGAAATTAGACATGGCAATCGACATCAGAACCAGGCTACTAAGCCGTGCAAGTTTATCATTAGTTCCCTTCATTCTAGCCGTTAGATCAACTGGAAGCTTCATTGCGACAGCCAAAACAGTCAAGGTAAAAGCGTTGAGAGAGAAATACTTACATGGGACCCACAATTTCTTGATTTGCAAGCCATTGACTGCATCGGCTGCCATAGCGACCACGCATGCTGCAGAAGCTGCTACGATATACATTCCTATCCATGGCACAGACGCATCGAGTTGCTCTTGGGTATGGTCGTTATAATATTCTCCGAAGTCGCTGGTGCACTGTTGAAAGGTGCAATTTTGGCTCAAGGGATATGAAGCCATGAAAATTGTTAAAGGTACTCTCGAATGAAAATATTTTTAATCTCATAATAATATATAGTCATTGTAAATAAGGAAGATAAGTTATTTTACAGTCCTCAAAGTCTTGGTCAAGGGAATGGCTGGATACACCATGACTAGAATGAATGAATGTGTATAATGCAAGAGTAGACTTAATTCGGTTTATTTGTTTTTAAATCAAGGGTACTAGTATTGAAAAAGGGCAACCAAACAAAAATGTACACGGGGGTGTTTGCGAATCTGAAATCTTATGGTTTTGGAAGAAATGATTTAATTGGAACGGAGGCAGAAAGTAGTTTAGAATGTCTGCAAATAAGTAGTCTAGAATGTTTGCAAATAAAAAGTGTTTTATTTGTATGTAATAGGACATTAGGAAGAATAAAAAATCTAAAGCACCTCCCCCATTTGTTATCAGTCCACTTAAATGAAGCAGAAACTGAAATGTGATACCTTTCAGTTAAAACCTAATAATAATATTTTTTTTGTCCAGGTCTAGTTTGTTGAATATGTGGTGCAATCAATACGTTATAGAGTGCAGAGTCAGATGACCCCACCTATTTTTCATTTATTTTTTTAGAGTTTATATACTAAAATTTATACCTTATGTGTCAGTGCCATTTTTCTCTAAGGCTTGAAGTGAATCAGTCAAAGCTTGTTGTCAGCGACCCAAACCTGACTTACACTCTACTATGAGTAAGGACTAATTCGTGGCTTCAAAGATGCTTGTTGATCTTTCGAATCCTGCTAATGATCTTTTCTCAAATTTACCTGTTTGCTTAAGGTGTGATAGTGTGATACCACTGACACTTGGCCATTATATTTTAGGATAATAGTTTAAAGATGATCTTAAACTTTTATTTATTCATATCTTAAGGTGTGATAATGTGATACCACTGACTCTTTGGATTGACATGGTTTATCTGTTGACTTTCTCTATTTCAAATCCAAACTAGAAGGCAGTAGACTAGACCCTGTTTGGGAAAAAACAATAATTTGGTTCAAGATCTGAAAAGAAGACAAGGAACAAATATTTCGAACTTGAGAAGAATGGGTAAAATAGTAATACCAATAATTGCTTGGCTTCCATTTATTCACTTTGCTGCTCTTGTGCTCTGTTCAAGTAACATTAGTCTTTTTCTTCATCATCATACTTGTACTTTTTCTAACTCTTGCATGAAGTTTTTGTTTCTTGTTATAAAGGGTAGATAAAATTTGAATCATCACTTTCAAAGTTTGATGCATGTAAATGTAACACTATGTTGCTAATTTCCATGTTGTTTGAATTTGTCAAGGCTAATTATAGTGTCTTATGTTGTTTGCTTGGTCATCTGAACACTATTCTCTCGTGTCAATACTAATTAGACCATCAATATATCACAATTTTTTTTTCTTTTTCCCCAGAATTAATTACCAAAACTAACCCCGAGATCTATCCTTATTACAAAAAGGTCTGGTTATCTTTAATATTTTTAAATATTACGTTGACAATTGTTTTAAATCTTACAAAGCTCCATCCTCAAGGCGAGGATGTTCGTAAGGTGCTTACAATTTTGATAAATAAGGGGGTCCTTTTGTAACTAGACCAACCTCGGGGGTGTTTTCGTAATTAATCCAAAAATACTATCATTCTATCTGTTGGATTTTAAAAAATAATTTATCGAATTCTATCTGTAATTTTCACATTATCAATAAGAATTATTTACTTCTTTTGCACTTCTAAGAAGAATTAACTACCCTGAGATCTATCCAAATTACAAACGATCAAGTTATCTTTCAAAATTATAAATATTGCCTAACATTTGGTTTTATCTTACAAAATCGCACCCTCAGAAGCAGAGTATTTGTATGGTAGTTATAAACTTTGAGGTACATTTGTAGTTTCAATTAATAAGTGGATTTTCTTGTAATTACCCCCCTGTTTCTGTAAGGAAAAGTACTGAAACACAATTATTAATTTTTGGGGGCAGGTACAAGTGTCAAAGTAACACCAGATCTTACAATACTGCTAGTCCATGATGGACACAGAAAATTGCAAGGCTCTGTATCAATCTCCACGAGGCAAATGGACATAACTACCCCTATTACAGCGATCTCCACAGCTACAAATCCATGAACCCGGCTAATCCGACGATGACCCCACTGTCGACAAACTCACCCACATTGCCTAACGGAAGCTGGTGCGTAGCTAGCCAATCTGTGTCGCAAGCCGCATTGCAAGTAGCATTGGACTACACGTGTGGCCACGGTGGGGCCGACTGCTCGGCCATCCAGACCGGTGGCCGTTGCTACAACCCCAACACGGTCCGCGGGCACGCGTCTTATGCATTCAATAGTTACTATCAGAAGAATCCGGTTCCCACTAGCTGCAACTTTGGTGGCACTACTGTTACCAAAAGCACTGACCCAAGTAAGATATATATTGATTTTTAGAGTAATTACAGAATTACCCCTGGTGTTTAGTGTATTTTCAAAAGAGCCCAAACAAAAATTCAAAATTTCAAAAGACCCCAAGTAGTTTGTGTTCCAAAAATAATATTTCAACAAATCCCTTACATTCATAAATATTAGAAATATCATACCTTAAATTTTGTTGACTACCCTTTTAGATATATCGCAAAAGTTGATATTCTTTCAATAGTTAAATTTCTTGAGTTTGAATTTGTACTTGGTTTCATGAATAGGTTTCTCAAAAGCAAAGATGATATTTCATTACCAAGGATGCGATCGAGAGTCCCGGATTGTACTTCATGAAGCCTCAAAGGATGATATTTCGCACGAAGCCCCTGTTTGGATTGATCACCATGTATAGGGTGTTCAATATTTTGGAGTGTAAGAAACATACTATTTGTGGATAACTTGAATGGTAACAAAATAGGTACTCATCGACTTTTGTAGATTTCTATTTTAGGACTTGGTGATCGTGTATTTGGATACTTGTGTTGTTTGGATCGACATATTATGGTGATTGTGTATTATTGTTATTAATGACATGTGTTGGTGATCTTGGGATTATATAATTGAAATGTGTTTTGTAATTTAATTAGGTACTTAGAATTGTGCTCACTTGTGATATATGAGCAGGCCTGGAAAACAAAATATAAATCTGGAATGAAATTCCAGAAAAAAAATCTAGAACGGTTATCAAAAAGCCGTTCTAGAAAATAAAGATTCTAGAATGCCTATGTTAGAGGCGTTCTGGAAAGTATACTTTCGAGAACGCCTATTTTTCGAGGCGTTCCCGAAAGTATACTTACGAGAACGCCTGTTTTTAGAGGCGTTCTCGAAAGTATACTTTCCATAATCGGAATTTTTTTTATCATTCTAAGGTTTCTATAATATAGGTTCACCGATATAAAGGACAAAACATAAGAATTTTCTTTTGATGTTATCACCATTACAACGCTATATTTTTAAACTGATAGTCAAATCCTCCGAAACATGATTTTGTAGGATACACGCATATACCCAGAGCTCAAGTTTAGATAGAATATGAGTTTAATAGAAAGTAAAATTAAATACCAAATCAAGCATGTAAATTAACCAGGTATGGGAGAAAACATTACTCAATTTCCTTTATATAAAGGAAATTCCTTTAAATTGTTTGGTTGCCTCTTAGGTTCATACAATATTCGGAGCCTCTTGTACGTTTAATTGCTTTCGTGCTCAAACATACGTCGCACACCTTCATTGAAATTCCAATTATATTAAGAACCATAATAAATACAGACCACCAATAATATTGTCAATAGCTTGAGATAATATTTCATACTAACTTTTAATTTAACTATCCATATAAATACAGATCACCAAACCGAAAAAAAAAACAGACATTTTAGCAAGGAAACAAAGCAGAAATCAAAAAAGAGTTATAAAGATCTGAATCTTTACATATAATTCTTCACAAAAACTGAATTTTGGATGCAGGACAGTGTTTATTTAACAAAACTGTTTCAGCTTTGAAAATTAATAAGTGGCAACTAATTGGCCTAGAGCATGGATTATCACTCAGCTAATAGGAACATCAATAATTCCTTAATAAACAAATGGAATGAAAAGTAAAGACAATTGCGCAACCAAATTAGAAAGCTCACAAAATATTAGTAAAGTTTGTTTTTTTTTTTAATTTTTTTTTTTTTTTTTTAATTTTTTTTTTTTTTGCTAACACAAATACATACCTTGGACTGTATTCATTTCCAGATTCTCCATCATTAGGACCTAACAACATCTCCGTCATCCTTCCTTCCTCCAAGAGGGAGGTGCCGGCGCCGGACCAGAGGAACATCTCGGCGCTCATGTCGGCTCACGGCTGCAAGGTTTTTGCCGAGACATTGTTGCCGAATCCGGACACGGCGGAGATGTTCGAGAGCAACGTGGAGAGCGGGCTGACAATTTCCAGCCCTAGCGACGATGCGATAAAGGGTTTCATGCCCAAATTCAAAAACCTAACCACCTCCAGCAAGCAATCGTTGCTGGAGTACCACGAGATTCCGATTTACGAGTCGATGTTTGGCTTGAAGTCCAGAAATGGATAGACAAACTCGCTGGCCACCGACGGTGCCAGAAAGTCGATTCCATGGTGCAGAATGATGGTGCCGACGTGACGATTATGATGAAAATTGTGACGGCGAAGAGAGGCTCTAAATAGAGGAAAAGCCATAGAGTAGATTTCGTGGTGATGGGGATTGAGGATCGGGAGACGAGATATGGATAGAGGAGATGAAGTAGGGCAAAATTAAAATTTTATTAACATATTTTTTAATTCAGAAAATAATAAGCTACCAGAACGTCTTTTTTAAGACGTTCAAGATATCGAACATACAAGAACAACATTTTTAAAGACATTCTCGATATTTAAAATACCAGAACGTCATTTTTAAAGACGTTCTTGATATTTAAAATACCAGAACGTCTTTTTTAACGACGTTCTGGATATCTAACATACCAGAACGTCTTTTTAACGACGTTCTTGATATCAAGTATACCAGAACGTCTTTAAAAAAGACGTTCTGGTATGTGACACTTTTATTACAAAAATACCACCGCTTGACATTCAAGAACGCCACATCCTGAGGCGTTCTTAAATGTCTGTTCTTGAATCCTGTTTTTGTACTAGTGAAACTTATAATTTTCCTGCATGGCTATGTATGAACAATTCTGTTCTTTATGTTTATGATATGTCAACCTGTTACAACAAATCATCCAAACAATACCAACAATCTTATATTTGTAACCATGTAAATGAAAACCAAAAATAACAGACTTCAAAAACCCAAAATCCGCATAATTCACAAGTAAGATAACCATAACCTATGACCAAAACCTCCATATATAAAACTACAACTTCAAATTAGGTCGCCTATAACATGTAAATCAAACATGTTCATATTTAACCAAGAACCCAGCCAATCATATAAGCCCTACAAAATCAAACAAGGGATAGAGAAGAAGAACCCAGTTCGCGTAAAAGAACATAGAAGTCAAATATGTTCTTTTACATAGACTAGTAAGACATATCAATTTATTATAGCTGGGAATCATATGTAAATCAAACATATCCTTCAGAGAGACGACCTTAAGTACGTAAGCCAAACGTACTTAAAATCATATCACTCAGCCATTCATAAAAAACCATAAAAGCTGTAAAGTGTTTCCAAAACTTTATTTATATATCAAAAAAGGATGTCCGCCCCGGAGGGTACAATAATAAGTGTCTGCCCCTAAGGGTAATGATTAGATATCCGCCCCTGAGGGTATAATAAAAAAGCTATCCGCCCCGAAGGGTAATAAAACAATTATTCGCCCCTAAGGGTACATAAACAAATTAAACTCCGCCAATCAAATCTCCTCCCCTGAGGGTACATAAATTAGATAAACCTCCACCCCGGAGGGTACATAAATCAGCAGCCGACCTGTACAAGCATCAGTTCATACAAATATTATTGCAAAACATACTCCCACCTCATAGACCCGCCTTTTAGGCATAATATTTCTTTAGATGAAAAATATTCCAGCTTCTAGGTAGAGCTTTTCCTTGAGCATTCTCCAGTACGTATGCTCCCCCACGTAACACCTTGATCACTTTGAACGGCCTGATCCAGCTTCCTGGTATTATGTATTGCATCAGCTCGCGACCTTGTCTCGTATTTCTGGTATTATGTATTGCATCAGCTTCTATTTGTAACATTCTACCTGGGCCGCAAACTTGTCTCGTATTTCATCGATTGTCTCAATTGCTCCCCTTCCAGCCTTTCATTCTCTTCCACATTAACGTTGATAAATGTTCTGAGCCTCCCACTATTTCTGCTGGGATAACATCTTCCATTACATAAACCAAGCTAAACGGTAATTCACCTTTAGAAGTTCGGGGAGTCGTTAGGTAAGACCATAAGACCGACGCGAGATCTTCCTCCCAAAGCCCTACTGCTTTTTCCATCCGCATCTTAATTCCCTACACAATAATACGATTAGTAACCTCAACCTGTCCATTAGTCTGGGGATGCGCCACAGAAGCAAAAGGTTGCTTCATCCCCATTTTCTTGCACCAACCCTGGATTTTCTGCCCATTGAATTGAGTTCCATTGTCTGAAACTAGCACTCATGTGACACCAAACCTGAGAAAATATTATTAAACATAAAATCCATCATGTCATGCTCGCTTATTCCTATAACCGCCTCGCCTTCCACCCATTTCGTAAAAAAATCAACCTCCACCACCAGATTTTGTTTATTGCCTGGTGTTTTTGGAAAAGGCCCCACGATATTGATTCCCCACTGTGCAAAGGGACAAGGTGAGATCATAACCATCATGTGTTCATCCGGTATATGAATGACCGGTGCGTGCATCTGTCACTCTTTACAAGTTCTAACCAGGTCGCCCGCCATACCTTTCATTCCTGGCCAAAAGAAACCAACCCGCCACGTTATCCCAACCAGCGCCCTGCTTTTTGCGTGATCACCACAGTACCCATCATGTATTTCTCTTAACACCTCCAAAATCCTTCCTCCTTCGCCAAGCACTTTAAAAGGGTCCAAAACGCTACCTTTTCTACAATTCCTCATTTATAACACAAAATCGAGACGCTCTTCTAGCTTCTTTTGTTGACAAATGTATCTCACCTTCCTTTGCCTTAACGAGAACCTCCCAAATTGGTGTAGGCCAATCGTCTTTTATTTCTATCTCCATCACTTCCTTTCCTTTATCCACACTACTATGACCTAACTCCATCAATGTAATTCTTCTTGTATCACAAGTCCCCAGAGCACCGCAATCTGAGCGAGCTGACCAGCTCGAGTATTATCAGCCCGCGGTAAATGCTCCAGCTTAAATTCTTCAAAACACACAAACTCTTCTCGTAACTTCTTTAAATACACCGCCATACATTCTTCTTTTACCTCGAAAGACCTGTCCAACTGACGGGCTGCCAGTTGTGAGTCTGTGTACGCCCTCACCTTCCTTGCTCCCAGGTTAGCTTGATCAAAAGCGACGACAAAAATGAGTTGACAAGAAAAGTTTAGATCAACTTCCGGAACCTAAAAGTACTAAGTAACCCTCCAAGTCGGTCCCCTCGTCATTGCCCCGACTAAGGTCTATCCACGCTCGAACCGTTAATTGGCTCCTTACTAGCCTCAATCATCTATGACTCTATTTGACAAATAAAATCTAAAAAGAAAAAAAAAAGAATTGTGTAAGGGTTGCACGTTTATTACATAATAACTTCAATGATTTATAACGTATCCTTACTTATTCATCATTGCATTTTTTTATTTTATTTTCTTAATTTTTATAATACAAAGAGTGTACAAAGGCTCCGATCACTCGTTGCCACTAGCAACATACAATATTCTCGATCGAGCACATGGAGCAATTGCGACTCCAAAATAAAAAACGAAAAATCCTATAAAGAGTGTTCGATGACGGGGCTAGTTAAGGCACTAGTTCTATATTGAGCTCAAGATAGCACGAAGCTAAAGCCGAACAAAGTTTCCAACATATCAAATTACCTGAGTACACTAAATCCGATCGAAATTCTAAACTTTCTAATCAAATCATTAAAACCGCATCAATTCGCCAAGGTTCCAAGCAATTTAACACACATACTTCTCGAATTATCACAAGCAAGCATACAAACAATCTTTAAAACTTAAAGCGAACTCTAACCACCCCACACTTAAAACCTAGCAATGTCCTCATTGTA
Organism: Phtheirospermum japonicum; assembly: GCA_014905375.1. Taxonomy (NCBI): domain Eukaryota; kingdom Viridiplantae; phylum Streptophyta; class Magnoliopsida; order Lamiales; family Orobanchaceae; genus Phtheirospermum; species Phtheirospermum japonicum. The sequence goes on along the minus strand of BMAC01000519.1, from coordinate 749,313 downwards.
AATTAGGCTAAAAAGTGGTAAAAAGTGTACGGGAAAAGAAACCGCCCATACATAAGTCCTCTCCGAGAGTCGATACAAGCAATCTACACGAAATAAACAAATGGGGGGTTGTAAAAACAAGTTATGTACCAAAAGTGAATCTTTTTGGGGTTTTCAAAATTTCTATTTTATATATATATATATATATGTGTGTGTGTGTGTGTGTGTGTGTGTGTGTGTGTGTGTGTGTGTGTGAAATAAATCCTTAAATCTCAAATAATAATATAAATATTATAAAACAATATAATATAAAACTAAGAAAATTATAAAATTGTATAACAATATATAAAAATTTATAAATAAATTCAAAATACTATATTAAAGATATTTTCTATAAATATAAATACTCTAAATAATTATTTGATAAATTTGATTGTGAAATAAATAATAAAAATATTAGAAAACAAACATTTAAAAAGGTGACAACAAAGACAAAAAAAGGAAAAATAAAAAAGTAAACTGTTAATAATATATTTGCGTAGCTCCCATTATAACTATATTTGTACCCATCTCGATTCTCCATGGTCTAGTCCAAGTCATAATTGTAGTCTGAATTTCATGTCACTCGGGTGACCGAGACTTGTCGTATGATTCTCCATTATCTGTTGTTTTATTTTGTTCACGTGTTTGTTTATCAATATTAATGCAAATATAACCATATATACACACTTGTTAAATCATGCAATGTTATAATTATACACAAACATGTTTTACTATTTGACTATATAATTATTACGATCATGACATGGATTTTAAAAGTCCCTTCAAATTCTTTCTCAATATTAAATCATACGGATTGCACTAGTTCATAAATCTGAATTCAATTAATTCTTTAAAATTTGAGAACCCTCAGTTTCATGCATATTTTCATAGATTTCGCTTAATGGTGAATATCTATGGGTTTTAGAGTTAATGATACACTTACATATAAGTCAAGTTTAAAAAGTATTTTTAATTATTTTACAAAGTTTCCGAAGATTGTTGAATTTTGGGTTTTAAAAATATCATCATTAGATATATAAAATATTACTTGTGTATCTTTCATTATTATTGTTAATTTTATATTCAAATAACCTTGAATATGACATAAATCTTGTTCAAATTATCAAAGCAACTATAGAAGATGATTATTTTAAATAAATTATGGCGCAAGGCCTCTTTTTAGAAAGGACAAAAAGGTAAATAGTCTAATCACAGGCTGGTCAAAACATATCAAAGATATGCAAAGTAAAACACAATTAATGAATTTAAACAAAAACAAGCTAACATTTCACAAGGAAACCCCACTTGGGTGAGCCCTTAGAAGAGTAGTGATTTGGAGTTGAATCCACTTCATAAGCTATATCCGCCCAAGACTGACAAACACCTATATTCATTATACGAAGAGGAAAAGAACTTGCCCCATCAATTGTGAAAGGGGTAGAAGACAAAATCTGCACTTGCTTGATTTTGGCTAGTAGATCCTCAACATGTTGGTCAACAATAGTTTTACAAAAAATTGTAGTTCGGTGTTGACTATTGATATATGATTCTTCTACTATTATATCATCTTCAAATGAGGAATCATTAGAGGATTTGTTTATCATCACCTTGTTTGTGACTTCCTTAGAGAAAGTAGTTGCGGGATCATCAACCACAATCGAGCGGATTTCCATGGTGGGAGCTACATGATCCCTGAGAGCCAAAGAAGAACTTCCACCAAGGTTAGTAGGCACTAGAGTAGGTTTACATCAAGTCGGGCTAATCCCACGTCTTCAATGACGGTAACAAAATGATTGCATGGCCTACCACTTTGAAATAAGAGCAAGAAATGGGCAAGTTCTCATAATTTAAAGAAACATAACTTCAAATATTAGTCCTCTCGATCATTACACTCTCTTGTTAGGAGTCATTCAGACTTAAGTAAACTAACACCCAAATGAAATGGCCCACTGAGTTATTAACTGAACGTTCATCCATTTGTAAAGGGGTACCCACCACACTTGTAATATCACAAATAAATGAATGGTGCCAATACTCAATTGGTAATTCATAAATACAGATCTTGACGTGCAATGAGTATGAGTTTACCATGTATGGATTGAAGTCCTACGTCCATGGGATAACCGTAAAGACCTTGACCCCAACTTCCAAGTCCATTTGTCATAGGCACGGGCCATATTCGCTGCTTGGGTAATCAAAATACTAAAGAAACCTTTTCCCTGAGGATTGAACCTCCAAGGCAAGGACGATTTCTATATATCCCAGAGAGATGTTTTAGCTCCTCGAGCATCAAGGTCTTTGAACCCTTAGATTTTAATAAGCGACCAATAAGAGATATTTGAAACTCCACCACATGTTGTTAATAAGTGGACTCAACAATTGTTACTTTAAGTAATCTCCCTTTTTGACAGGTGGTCCGGGAGGTAGTGAATTATCACAACCAGTTATAGCTTGGCTAGATGTTGGCTGCTGCGGTAGAGTCATGCCCAGATTCGTGGTAGCCTGTTGGGCACTGAAGTAAGAAAAGTCCTTGATAGGTGGACTGGTGATCAGCGTGGGTAGGATGGCTGGTGACAGCACTATCCCAAAAATAGGCAGAGCTTGCGGGGCAGTAGCAGTCCAGTTGGGCCAACTGTGAGAATGAGTAACCAAACCTAGTGGACAAGAAGAAGGAAAATAATTCTTGGCAAGATACATGGTCGTTTGTGTTAGGAATTTATTCTTGACAATAATTCATATTTTAGTTGTTTGCCTTTCTTGGGCACAAAATAAATTAGGACTCTAGATTTTGTTTCCTAGATTGTGTCCGGGACTTTATTTAGTTTCCTAGATTATGTTTAGGATTTGTTTTACTTGTTTACCAAGTTTAGGATTCTAGGATTGTCTATTTAAGTCAAGAGAAGAAAAAGACTTGGACACACTTTTGAGACGCACGAATTGAAGAAATAGGCGACGCGATACACTGAGCAAGAACACAAGCAAGCTAATTACTTGAAGCCATTGTCCGAGACCAAGAAGGTCTTCGAAGTTGCGTGACCAACGGAAAAGATCATCCTTCACGGCGACAAGTATTTTAGTATAACATGTTTTGATACTATAGTTTTCATATTTTACTTTATATCTTTTTGTATTAATCTTGAACAAAGAAAGTAATATAGTTTTTGGGTTTGTACACCCAAGTTCACAAGTACTTTTACTTGTGAACTGAATTTAAATTACCGTGTTCTTCATTTATATTTCCGTTGCTTATTTTAGTTAAACTATGGTTGATGTTAGTTTCAGTGTTAGTTAACACTGAAAGCAACATCATCTACTGATACTTATTTTCAATACCATAGACCTACAAATTTACAATTGGCATATAGAGCGTGTTACTTAACTTACTAAGTACTGATCCTTATTTATTAGGTTCTATGGATGCTCAAGGCTATCCAAGGCCTCCGATCCTCAATGGAGAGAACTACTCTCTATGGAAAAAGAGGATGCGGTGGCACACAAAGAATATCAAAGAATGTGCATGGATAACCATTCTGGTTGGATGGGAAAAACCACGTGTGACTGATGGTGAGGGTGACACTGTCGTCAAGAAAGAAATAGATTGGAATCCTGAGGAAGTAGTTATTTCAAACTGGAAATCTAAGTTCGTCAACACCCTCTGTGGGTATTTTGACTCAAGCTACTACAGAGTCATCAAGAAGTGTGAATCAGCACAAGATGAGTGGGACGCATTACAAAGGGTATGTGAAGGAACCCAGAGCATGAAGAGATCAAGACTAAGAATGCTGACATCTACCTTCGAGGCGATGAGGATGGATGAAAAGGAGTCTATCATGGACTACGCCATGAGACTCTTATATATTGTAAATGAGTGCGGAGAGCTTGGGGAACCAGTAACAAACTCACGCCTTGTGGGAAAACTACTAAGATCCATCACAAAGAAATTTAGTATTAAGGTGGTTGCCATAGAAGAATCCAAGGACACTGATGACCTAGTTTTCAACGCTTTAGTTGGCTCTCTCAAAAAATTTGAGATGGAACATCTTGGTTCCAACTCTAACGTGAAGAATGTTGCTCTCTCCTCTGATGTTAACTCCGACAACGATGATGAAGATGATGAGGATTTTTATTTGAAAGGGTTTTTGAAAAGGATAGAAACCACCACTCTTGAGGAAGAAGAAGTATCTTATGTAACTCAACGTTTTAATAACTTATTAATGAAGAAAAACAACATTAGAGGATCAAGCACAAAGACCAAGCCACGAGTGTCAACACCAGAGTTCTCTGGACGTATTCCCTCCAGGTCCTAGCCTTCGCCTTCTGTATCAAGTGCATCCAGCTCCCCAAAGCCACTCAGTGAAGTCCAATGTTATGAATGCAAAGGTTGGGGACACTATAAAAATGAATGTGTGAACACTCTCAGGAAGAAGAGCATGATTGCTACCGAGTACACTGAAGATGTCAATGATTATGACTCGCCTGAACCTGTTCCAGCCCTATTCACTAATATTGTGTGGGAACACCGAAACCAACATCATGTGCCTGAATGCAGAGGTTAATGAATATCTTGACGAGTACGAGAAGCTGGACATTGAACAAAAGCAATTATTTGTTAGTTGGGGAAAATAGTTACTCAGGGTCAAGGATCTCATGATGGAGGTGGACAAGATGACCAAGGAAAAGGATGATCAACTTGATATAATTGTCCGATTAGAGTCGTCACTCACCAAAAGGGATGCCGAGTTAGAACGATTGAAAACTGACTTAAAGAAGGTTCAAGGAACCATCACAAAACTCAACAAGGGCAAGGCCAAGCTCGATAAAATCCTGGATATGAGTTTTCCAGAAACCTCAAAACATGGAATTGGGTACAAACCAAATCAGTCGACACTAGTATCAAACCATTTATCCTCAACCTTGCACATTACTTTTTTAATCCTACCTCAAGGCGTCCGAATCTTGTGCTAAATTTGTCTTTCTTTGTTCTTCTGAGCCTTAGCTTTTTTTGACCTATTGGAAAAATGAGGCCCTACCTCAAAACACAATAACCATAACAATACCTCCATCTACCACCCATAAGAGGTATCAAGGTCAGATCACTGAGTGGAACAAGCACCCCTTCAACGTAGTGAAGCTCACCAAATTTGAGCGTGTTTTCTCCTACCTAGATCTCAGCGGCCGACCTGTTTCTTTAATGTCAAATTCTCAATTCGGTACAACAATACTTCTTAGTGTTCAATTATAAAGTTTTCATAATGTCATCTTCTACCTATCTGACCAACCTCTTCTTTTACTTTGCAGTGAAATTTGTCTTTAGTTATGCGTCCAAAATAGAAAACACACCCGCTATACTTTCATCCGATCCTCCCCTTGCTAAAGCATCTAAGAGCCAAGATGATGAGTCTGACCTTGAGATCATTGATCCTTTAGGTGAGAAAGGACCTGAACATGAGGTCGCTAAAGAAACACAAAGAAACAGGAAAAGAACGGGGTGTCATTCTTAACTTCCATCCCCTCCTCATCTCGCCGCTACTTCAAGAGACATCATGACCACCGATCATCCCCCCACATCTCCTTCTCTTATAAAGAAAACAAAACGCTGCATCTCTAAGGTCTTTTGAACTTTGAAGATATCGACCAATTTAAACCTTTCTTGAAGGGATAGATGTTGAGCACCAGATAAGAAGTACCTTACCACCCTCAGCATTCCTAAACAGATGTCCATGGTATCCCAACATTTCATACATATAGTATTTTCTCTCGCTATTACAACTATTAATGAACCGCAACTACTAACTTCCCTCTTAACACAAAATGAAACCCTCCTAGCATCTATATCCGACCACGTGGTGGCCACTAGTCATCAAGAGGTCTCTTTGGACAAGTGGAAGAAACTGGCAGAAGAGATGGATTAGTAAGCGAAAAAACAGATTGAAATGCTCTCCTTAACTCAAGGCTAGCTATATGACGCTAGATGCCAGTTGAAATCCTGTGAGAAAGAGTTGGAGGTAGACAATGAAAAAACTATTTTGGCGGAGGTTGAGCTACAAGACTTCGAGGAGTTCCACTAAGATAGACAATATTAGAGAGAAGTACCAAGCTGAGATGGCCAAGCTCCAAGCATAGGCTCGAAGAAAAAAGACTGAAACTCATGCTCGGGTGGTCGAAATAGGTCATCGTACTTTCCAAGTAGGCAAAGTTGCCTAGAAATTCTAGAAAGCTTATCAGATCAACCTGATGCGAACTGCTAGCATACCACCACCTTTCTCCAGAAAGTGAGTAGGGGTGTCAGGCTATACTTTTAGACAGCTATTGAGATAGCTAACCAGCAAATTTACGCAGTTGGGCTTAACTTCCAAGTCGACCTTGAGAAAGCACCGAAGACTTTCCTCCTTTTGATTTTTGTAAAGCTGACCTCGAGAAACCCTTAATACTACCTGGTGGGACAGATGTGCGGCTAATGCGGTTGTCTCAGCTAACCTAGGCTCCGACATAGACATTTTCTTTTATGAGTTTATTCTTCAAGTCTCCCCAACTGCTCCCCTTACTACGCTCTGTGAATGTTCTCTTCTGATGATCCCTAAACACAGTGACATTATTTTCTCAAAGGTTCATTTATGAAATGTATGGATTATTCACCTTTCTGCAAACACTCCTTTTATATTATGCGCCCTTATTCATCAAGAGATCTATAATGCCTTGTGAAATCCTACACAGACCCGTTAGACATAATACCCGTGAAACCTTTATATTTCACCTGAACTAAAATAGGTTAAGAAAATACAAATCAAAATCATTTATACACATAAATTTGAACAATGTATCTCTCGACCATTCATTGTTTAAACAGGTCAGGTAAACAGCTAGACAAAGTAATAACCAGAGATCATGTGTTCGCACAATAAATATTTACCGTAAAATAGGTCTTTTCATTGATAAACCATATAAACCAAAAAAAGAACATATTAAACCACATCATAAACATCACGTAATAATCATAACCATATTAAACTATATAACATATCAGTAACCATAAGCCATAACCATCTTCAACCTAAATAAGAATCGGGAAAAACCATAACCATATGCATAGCCATAAACCATCTTCGACCTAAATAAGCATCGGGCAAAACACCATAACCATAAAAACCATATCTGTAACCATAACATCAATTAAACAGCTCCAACCTAAATAAGCATCGAGCAAAAACTATAACCATAAACCATCTCTAAACTAAATAAGCATCAAGCAAAATCAATAACCATATTCGTAACCATAAACCATCTCCGAACTAAACAAGCGTCAGAAAAAAAGCTATAACAATAAAATTATAAAAGCCATATCCATAACCATAAGTTTCATTAATCATCCCCGACCTAAGCAAGCGTCGAGCAAAAAACCATAACCATAACCATATACAACCATATCTATAACCTTATACAACCATATCCATAACAATAAATCCCATTAGCTATCTCTGACCTAAACAACCGTCGGGCAAAAAACCATAATCAATAAAGAAAACATAAAACCATAAAGGAAAATATCACCACATACCTACCTTTATCTAGGCGTAATACTTCCTCCGTGAATAGTTATTCCAACTCCCTGGTAATGCTTTGCCTTGATCATCTTCCAATATATAAGCAGATCCTTTCAGCACCTTGGTTACCTTGAATGGCCATACCTAATGAGGATCCAGTTTTCCAGTAGGGTATATCACATCAACAAGCCTCTAAACCAACTCACCAACCTAAAATCACCATTTCTGCACCCTTTGGTTATATACTACTTGTATCCTTGCTTATAGATTTCCATCCTTGCTGCAGACTTATCCCTTATTTTGTCGACTACCTCCAAAGCTCCTTTTGACAATCTTTCATTCTCCTCTGGATCAAAAGAAGTTACCCGATACAAGCTGAATAATACTTCTACAAGAATCACAACTTTCATTCATGCCCATAAAAATAGACTAAAAGGTGATTCCACCGTAGTAGTTCGCGAGTTTGTCCAATATGCCCATAAAACTGAGAATAGCTCTTCGAGCCATAACCCTCCTTTATTCACTAATATCATCTTAATTATTTATACGCTGATTCAATTGGTGACCTTGACCTATCCATAAGCCTACGGGTGCACCATCGAGGCAAACCTCTACTTCATGCCCATTACATTGCATTACACTTGCATCATCTGTCCATTAAAATTTGTACCATTGTCCAGACCAATACCCATGGCAACCCATAATTGCAAAAAATCTTATCAAAAATAAAATATATCAATCCACCACGACCACCAGATATTGCTCCGTTATATCAATCACAGCCTCTTTTTCTATCTATTTAGTAAAATAATCCACCACGACCACCAGATATTGCTTTTTGCACACGATTATTAGGAAATGGTCCTATGATATCATTCCCCCATTGAGAAAATGGTTAATAGCTCATTAATATCATATCTTCAGCCAGCATTGGAGCATGCATCTTAAACTTTTTACAAGTCATCACCAGCTCGTCTGCCATCACCTTCAGCTTAAGCCAAAAGAAACCTTCTCAAAAGGCTATTCCCACCAGTTCTCAGCTCTTCTCGTGATCTCCACAATAACCTTCATATATTTATTTGAGAACCATTAACCCTTTCGCTTGCAGTAAACACTTCAAATAAGGCCCAAAGTGTGAAATCTTACATAAGTACCTCTTTGTTAAGCAAAAAATGAGTCACTATCCTGGGCTCTTGGTTGATAATCATGCACTACTTTCTGTTTATTTATTCAGAACATCTTGGATTGGTGTTTGTCAATCATCTACCTCCCCAATCACCATTAACTTACCTCCTTGCTTTAACCTACTAGCTTGCAATTCCATCAAAGTAATTCTCCTTGAGTTGCAGTCCCCCATAGCCCCTACCATCCTATCAAGCGTATTATCACTCGTATTCTCAGATCGCGGTAGGTGTTCCAAGCTTAAATCATTAAATTTCCCAATAGCCTATCTGACCTTCGTCAAGGATTCTGGCATATATTCTTCCCTTGCCTCAAAAGGCACATTGTATTGACAAGCTGCCAGTTTGGAGTCTGTATATGCTTTTAATGTTAACCAACCTATCTTCAGGTCGCTCGCCATCCTCACACCTTGCAATAACGGCTCATACTTAGCTTCATTATTTTAAACTCTAAATCCCAACTTTATTACAAAACCCAGATCCTTCTCTCGTCAACTAGTTAAAATAACTCCTACTCGAGCCCCATTAACCATAGTTGATCCATATAATAACCATGCCTTCTCCTCAACCACTTCTTCCTTGGGGCAATTATTTCCTGCAAAAAAATCTTCCAATAACTTTGCTTTGATTGATGTTCTTGTTTCATACACAATATCATACTTGCTAAGCTCTACCTTCTACTTCACCGATTGCCCCGCCGCATTAGGTTTATCCAAAACCTATTTTGAAGCCATATTATTTCTTGTCTTGATACGGTGACCCAAAAAGTAAGATCATAACTTTTGAACCATGCAAATAAACGTGAACCGTCTCTTTTCCAATTTCGAGTAATTTTGTTTAGCAACCTGCAACATCCTACTCACATAGTAAATGGACCTATGGTTCCCTGCTTCTTCTCCTATAAATATTGAACTAACTACAAACTCACCAAGTGATATATACAAAATCAAGTCTTCTTAGGGCATCGACTTTGTCAATATTTGGATTTTTGCCAAGTTTTTTCAATTTCTGGAATGCCTCCACACCTCCTTTGTCTATTTAAATTATAATCCATTACTCAAAGTTCTGAAGAAAGTAAAATCCTTTTAGACTGACCTAGAAATAAATCAACTAAGTTCCGCTATGTGACATGTTAGTACTTGCACATCCCTCATCGTTTTGGTGTGCAACATCTCCATCACACCCTGCACCTTCTCTGGATTTACCTCGATACCTAGCTATGTCACCATATATCCCAATAACATGCCTGATCAAATGTTGAAAGAGCACATCTTGGTGTTCAGATTCATCCTATATTGCCTTAGAATTATAAAACCATTCTATAAGTCCTTCATCTATGATTCTTCCGTTTTACTATTTATTAGCGTGTCATCCACGTATACATCCATAATTGACCCCAATATATTTTTAGATATTTGATCTACCAGCCTCTATTAGGTCCCTCCTACATTCTTGAATCCAAGCGGCATAAAGACAAAATAATACGTACTAGTAAAGGTAACGAATCTCATACTAGGTTGATCCTCTGGTGTAAATGGGATTTGATAGTACCATTTCAATGCATCCATCATGCTCAATAGCTCGCATCTTGATGTAGAATCCACTAATTGGCTAATACGTGGAAATGGGTAATGATCCTTAGGACAAGCCTTATTTAGTTCTCCAAAGTCAATGCACATCCTCCACATATTTCCAAGTTTTGTCATCATGACCACATTGGAAAAATACTCCGGTAACTGGATTCTTGTATGTGGCATGATTTTTAAAAACTTTTGCACTTCCTCTTCCATCACCTTGAATAACTCTACTCTAAGGTGTCTCCCATTTTACCTTACAGATCTTGCCTCTGGATCCACATTCAAATGCTGTTGCACAGACTCAGGGTCCACTCCTAATACTTCATCATCCCCAAACACAAAGATATCCCTAAACTCCCTCAACAAACTAATGAGCTTCTCCTTTATCCAATTAGGCAACTGGAAACTTATCCTTGTTACATACCCCTGCCCACCATCTTTCAATTCAATCTCATTATGATATTTATGAGGTCGCACGAACTTATCTTCTCCCTTAGATTTTTTGGAACTCAATGTTACCTCCTGAGCTTCTCCATTTTGTTCCCTTTTCCTTCAATCCTTCCCTTCTTCATCGTCGTTTGGTAATAAGACAGTGTAGACTGCTGATCTACTACCACTTCACTAAAATTTGTCCTGACTGAGTATTTCATGCTCATATGATAAGTGTATGTGATCACTTGAAACTCGTTAAGAGCAGGTCTCCCTAATATGATATTATAGGTCGGGGTTTTCTTGATCTCAAGAACCTCAACTTCCACTCTACTCGTAGCTCTTCTGTCTCTAGGGATACCGGTAAAACTACCTCTACCTCTGTAATAGTGTGTGTCCCATTGAAGAAATATACTATTGTATGCATTAGTATCACCTTAGTTTCACCTTCACCTTGAGCTTCGTCTGTTTCAGGCACTCTTGATACAAAATGGTTGTCGAGCTTTCATTATCCGCGAACACCCTCCCTACATCGTAACTAGCCACTGATTAGAGCTTTTGTGTACCTACTTTATAAATATTTGTCAAATTTTTAAAAGCTCGCTCTCAAGAGTACGAGATCACGTGTAGGTTGATAAGCTGACTCAAGTCGTCTCTCAAGGAAAACTAGATTCGAAACTGTTTCTTCTGTTTGTCATTCATGAATAAGAAATGAAAATAAAAACCTAATTTAAACACATAAAACCAAGACTTTGAATTGAACGAAGAACAATAAAATCAAAGGTTTTGAAAAGAATTAAGAAAATAAGGATTCTAGAGCTTCGATACGTCTCCACGATCTCTTGAGAAATCTAAATTCATGGTTCACAACGAATCTAGGCTCTAGACCAATTTGATCTAGCCAACAAACCTGATCAATATCATCATCATAAACCCACTACAATTAATTATATGATTCATCATACATGTTTGGGGGTTGGGGGTGTGGGTGGGGGGTTTGTTTGTTTTGAATTAACTAGCAAGCAGGAATTAAAAGCATAAGAATTTAATTAAACTAATTAAACGAAACAAAATAGAATACTTACTAATTAAACGAAGAAAGTTACAGCGTTCCAAGCGAAGTCTTGAATCTAAGTTACCTAAATTATTTGTTCTAATCTAAAATCTAAGAATCTAAAACTAAGAAATTTAAACAGTAACTAAATAAATAGAAGGGCACTTGTTGGGGTTGTCAGCCCCTAAGAGGCCTTAAAACCCTAGGAATATAATAATGTATATAAAAATACGATATATATAGGTTATTTATAGAATTTTCATGACTTGGAGCCCAAGAAAACCGAAAAACGCGTCTCAGCAGCGGGCGTCAATTTCGCATCGACTGACGCAGGTAGGGGCTCGGCGTCGACGCTACCGGTGTGCGCGCGTCGACTGGGCAGGGGCGTCGACTAAAGTGGGCTTGGATCGATTAAATAGAGAGTTGCGTCCACGTAGCATCGACATAGGGTCGACCGTCATGGTCCAGGGTCGCGTCGACTCTCTCGTCGATCGACGCTACTTGCCTTGGGTCTCATTTTCTCGATCTTTCTGCTACTTTTTCACCAGAAAACTCGTTCTCGACTCTTGAACATCAAACTTCATCTATTTACGCACTAAACTCTTCAGGTTACTTAGTTGTAAGGTGAGAAACAACAATTAATCACCTATTTACATCAATTACGATCAAAATACGGTAAAATAAGATGGAAGTATAAAAATACGAAATTAAGCTCAAACTACCCAACTTATACCAAAAATAATAAGAAGAACTAACTAAAATACTAATAAAAATAAGGACAAATATGTGCTAACAACTACCCAACGCTTTATTGGTTTGTTCATCCTCGAACACACGATAAATTCAAAGTATAACAAGAAAGAAAATAAGCTCAAGCAATGAGTCGTGTCGCGCTACATACTTAATTTTGAAAATATAGATACATTTCACGCAACTTCAAACACTCCACCCTTATTACGTTGTTGCTTCGAAATCAAATCGTGCATCCTCACAAAGGGTAATATATATGGGTGTACACTCAAAGCACTCGAGAATTTTTTATTAGGACGTGTTTACACTCAAATCCTCAATATACATGCATAATAAATAAGAACCGAAAATCAATCTCTTTTCAATCGCATATTAAGTGTGTACCCAACAATGAATCGGAAAAGGTCTTTACGGGTTGTAATGTAGGCTCTTTGGATGGGTATGAAATATATAAGTCGTGTGGCTAACTCACGATCTAATATGATCAATAACTCACTCAACCTAATCTAATCACGAAGCAAAGCGCTTTACCACATTCAAAAGAAAACCTCACTAAAATTTGACCGCTCGTCGTTAAGCATCAAATTAAAATTTTATTTTTCATCAGCTTCTCTCTACCAACTAGTAGTAGTGACAAGTAAGGGTCGATCCCAAGAGGAGTGTGGCTTATATTGTGATATTTTGTATTTTATTAAACTAATAAACGGGGTAAGAATTGTGAACTAATCTAAGAGAACTAAATAACAAAATAAATAAGCAAATAATTAAAAACAAACAAATAAAACACGTAAGTAAAATAATGGAGAATTCAATAATAATAAAGCTCTAGTTCTAGTTCAGTTTCCACCCTCGTTCCACTCATCCAACCAACCACAATATCATAATCCATTCTTCATATACGACTAAAAATCCTAAGTAACAATAAGCTCTGCTACTCAAATTTGCCCTTGCCGTTTACTCAATTAAAATAAGCTCTTCAATTGATTCTAATTATTGAATAACCTATAATAAGATCTCTAGATTCAACCCAACAAAAACATTAATAAACAGGCAAATAGGTTAATCTAAGCAACAAACACATAAGCTCGGTTTATTTAACTTATGTTGTGTTATCCCTAACGATGCACAATCATTAGTTTCTACCAACGAAATAGGAATAACTACAATTACACGAGAAGAAATCCTATTTCTAGCAATAGAGAACCAAGCCCTAATCTAGGTGATCAATTCAAATTAAGAATTAAGCAATCATAAATTCAAAATAGAACAACATAAATTATCGCATATGAAGAACGAAAGACAATATTGCTTAAATTAATTAGAACATAGTTTCACGAGGGTTTCAACATCCCTAGAACTAGATAAAAAAGTTTACTCACTCATGGAGTTAATAAAATAAAAGAAAAGATGCAGATAAATAAACATGATCTTTGAGAAAGTAGGAGAAACGATGTGTAGAATTTGAATCTTGAGTCTTGATCTTCAGTCTTCAAGTTCTCTTGTGTATGGATGGATTGGAATATCTTGAGACCTCTATGGAACTCCTTAGAACCCTAGGATATGTTGTATGTCTCTTTGGGACGGAGTTAGGTCGGGTTTATATAGGTATCCTCTTTCTTTCCGCGCAACTTTTCTTCAAAAAATAACTTCAGCAGCGTCGCCGTCGACAGGCGTCGACCGACGCGTGCCATCCATGGGCATCGACACCAATCACCTCGCATCACGTCGCCGCAGTGCATCGACCAACGCCCCTCCAAACGACGCTCACAGAGAGTTTCATCGACTTGAGTGTCGACCGACGCACTCTCTATCGACGCATACAGAGACCAACTCTCGGCAGCAGCGTCGAGCGATGCTAGCCACCTTCGGCAGCGACGCTGGCATACTCGGCAGCGACACAAGACACCGGGCATAACTTCTCGATTCTTCATTTTCTTCGCCGATTCACTCGTCTTTGTCTCTCGACTTCACGTACAACTCTTGTGCATCATCCTTCAATCTTCAATGCACCAATTTAGCACCTAATTACTACAAAATAAGAAAGAAATACACAATCAGGGCTCGACTACTCATAATAATAAATATGCGAGAAATAAACATATATAAGAATATGAAGCACATATAAACATAGTTTTTAGACCCTTAAATACCATACAATTTCTCGCCTATCAAATTCCTCCAAACTTAAACCTTGCTTGTCCCCAAGCAATATAGAATTAAAGCATAAGACAAACATAAGTAAATCACTCAAATTGACCAAATGAACTCATCCGGACTCCAGACACCATTATATTTCTAGAAATCGCAAGCGTTTCATGTGTTGACCTAAGTGACCCCAACAGTTTGGCAACCCCTCTTTATATACGCCACGTCAATGTACTATGGTGCCCCCTCTATACTCAATGGTTCAACTCTATCCATTGTTGGCCATTGTCAAATATCTTGTCCACCCATTTATTTATTTTTTTATTCATTATTTTTTTTCAATTGAGGCCCGCAGCTCCGCACTACCGTTCTTGACTTGATAGTGATGATAAGGCATTGGAGAAGAGGATCGTCTTGATTTGGTAATTGACTTATTTAGTTCACCTCCACTTCCTTGGGATTCTGATTGTATGATACGCCACTTGAATACGTGCATGAATTCGTTGAGCTACTAGCATCTTCATTGGATTTCGCCCTTAGTATTTGTAAGCGAATTGCACTTGGTACACGGATAGGCAGCTAATTTGGCACCTCAATTCTTTTTGATTTTTCAATTTTCCACTTACGCCACTTCTGTTTCGACTAGCGAGATATTTTCACACAACCGCCAACTTCAAGGCCCCACACAAACTCATATTAAGTACGGCAACCACAAATACACATCAACAACGTAATAATCTAGAATTAAAGCCCCACAAATGAATCACAAGAGTTCTAACATGCGTACCTTGATCTCTAAATCAAATGACGACTAAAGAATTTAACCGAAACATGATTCATCCAAGCAATTCAAGCGAGTAATTTTAACCATCTACTTTTCAATCCCCCAGAATTTATCACAAAAATTTTCAAAATTTTCTCAATTTTTAGCACAATATCCTCAATAATAACCTCAATAACCTACTCCCCCAAACTTAATCATTCGCTTGTCCTCAAGCGAACATAAAATGAGAACAAGCATAACACAAATATTATGAGGGAAGAGTAGGAAGAGAAATCACCCAAGGTAAAAGGCGAGGGGGTCTCGGTCCTATTAATTACGACACATGTTCCTTTTAAGAATTGCCCAATCATCCAAAACACGTCACCGCCTACTATAACTACAAGAAAAAGAAAAATAAAAATATAAAATAAAACGAGTAAATATTGGGTTGCCTCCCAACAAGCGCCTTTGTTTAAAGTCGTTGGCTCGACTTAGTTCCTTAATCAAGTCGTAGGTGGTGCTTCCAAATCCATCCGTTCTTCATCAATAGCACGAAACCCTTCATAATACGGTTTGAGTTGGTGTCCATTCACCTTGAGCGTCTTCATCGTCTTCAGGCTAAAAATCTCCACTGCACCATGCGGCAATACGTGGATGAAAACAAACGGTCCAACCCACCGTGAAAGCAACTTTCCGGGATATAGCTTAAGGCGAGAATGAAAAAGAAACAACTTCTCGCCCTCTACGAATTATTTCCTTGAAATCTTCAAGTCATGGAATGCCTTTTCTTTTCTTTGTATATCAAGGAATTTCCAAACGCTTGGTTCCGAATTTCGACTAACTCTCGTAGTTGCAGCTTCCTCCGCACGCCCGCTCCATCAAAATCAAAGTTGCATTGCTTCACCACCAAAAACGACTTGTTTTGGAGCTCTACCGGCAAGTGGCATGGTTTCCCAAAAATGAGGGAGTATGGGGACATCCCAATTGGTGTCTTATATGCCGTGCGATATGCCCACAGTGCATCCTGCAACTTGATGCTCTAATCCTTGCGGTTTGCATTGACGGTCATCTCTAAAATGGATTTGACCTCTCGATTCGAAGTCTCGGCTTGACCATTCATTTGTGGATGATATGTTGTAGAAACCCTATGAGTAACACCGTACTTCCGGAGCAATGCCTCCACCGTCTTGTTACAAAAGTGGGTGCCACGATCGCTTATTATAGCTCGAGGGATCCCAAACATTGAGAAGATCCGAGATTTAATTAATCGTGTAACAACCTTCGAGTCATTAGTTGGGGTGGCTTTTGCTTCCACCCACATGGAGACATAATCCACCGCAAGAAAAATATAAATATTTTTGAAGGAATTTGGGAAGGGCCCCATTAAGTCGATGCCCCACACATTAAAAATTTCACTACTCATTATGGGCGCTTGGGGCATCTGGCTTCTTTGTGAAAGGTTCCCCGCCCATTGACATTATCACATGACTTACAAAATTCATACGCATCTCAAAACAGGGTCGGCCAATGAAAAACACTATCAAGCACCTTATGGGCAGTCCTCTTGGATCCAAAATGTCCGCCACAATCATGAGTATGGCAAAATGATAGAATAGAGTGAAATTTAGAGTCGAGGAAACATCGTCGAATGACTTGATTGGCACAATACTTCCAAATATATGGATCATCCCACACATAATATTTTGCATCACTCTTCAGTTTATCCCTCCCTGCCTTGACCATCGCTACTAGAAACACACGAGCAATTAGAACATTCACTAAGTCCGCATACTAAGGTACTAAACGTTCAACTGTAAGTAGCTGCTCGTCTGGGAAGTTCTCGTCCAACTGTAGCTCGTCCTTCACGTGTGTCAGCCTACTTAGATGATCCGCTACAGTGTTCTCGACTCTTTTCTTATCTTTGATCTCTAAATTAAATTCTTGGAGTAATAAAATCCACCGTATGAGCCGTTTCTTTATCTCCTTCTTCGTAAGTAGATGTCAAAGAGCTGCATGATTGTTGAAAACCACCACCTTGGATCCTATAATATAAGAGCGAAACTTCTCAAGAGCAAAAACTACGGCTAGAAGCTCTTTCTTCGTGGTAATGTAATTCTCTTGGGCGGGGTTCAAGGTCCACGATGCATAGTAGATCACATGAGACCCCTTATTGACTCTTTGCCCCAGCACAGCTCCTACTGCGTAATCACTCGCATCGCACATGATTTTAAAAGGTAGGTCCCACGTTGGCGGTTGGATAATTGGAGAAGTGGTCAGTCGCTCCTTTAATGTATCAAAGGCTTTCTTGCAGTCGTCATCAATCTTGAACTCCACGTCTTTTTGCAAAAGCTTACACAATGGAGATGCTATCCTCGAAAAATCCTTGATAAATCTACGGTAAAATCCTGCATGACCATGAAAAGAACAAACTTCTCGCACATTGGCGGGGTAAGGCAACGCAGTTATGATGTCAATCTTAGATTTATCAACTTCAATTCCTCTCAGTGAGACAATATGTCCTACCCAATTCAAGACAAGGTTGGTTTCAACACATCGTTTTAAAATCAAAGAGAGATTCGCAAGACATACCTCGAAAGAGACGCCATAGACGCTAAAGTCATCCATAAAGACTTATATAATGTCGCCAACATATTCCGAAAAAATGCTTACCATACATCATTGGAACGTGGCCGGTGCATTGCAAAGTCCAAATGGCATGCGGCGATAGGCAAACGTACCGAAAGGGCACGTGAAGGTTGTCTTCTCTTGATCCTCGGGGGCAATAGGAATTTGAAAATACCCATAATAACCATAAAAAAAGCAGTAATACGAATGACCCTCCAACCTCTCAAGCATTTGGTCAATAAACAGAAGTGGGAAGTGGTCCTTGCGAGTCATAGCGTTCAACTTTTGATAATCAATACAGACTCTCCATCCAGTTTGCATTCTTTTTGGCACTAAATCTTCTTCTTTATTTTCAACAACCGTCACCCCCCACTTCTTCGGAATGACCTAAGTCGGGCTTACCCACCGACTGTTAGAAATGGGATAGATTACCCCAAAATCTAGCAATTTCAGGATCTCCTTCTCTACCACCTCCATCATTGGTGGATTTAATCGTCGTTGAGGCTCCCTAGATGGCGTGGCATCTTCCTCAAGCAAAATACGATGCATGCATACGGATGGACTTATGGTCCACCCAATTGCTCGCTTATTTCTCTCAGCTCTTGCAATCGGGATGCCTCTTGGATGCTGATTAATCATGATAAAATGATTACGGGAAATGTTTCGTTCTCCCCCAAAAGGTTGTAGTTCAAGTGCTCTAGTAGGGATTTGAGTTCTAGTTCTGGTGCCTTGACTGTAGACGGTACAGTCTTCTCATGTGACAAGGGAAGTTTGATAAATCTTACAGTGCGTTTATTCGGTTCCGTGAAGGGCTTTAGCACTTGCAATGCAGAAACCATCTCTTTCACTTCATCCTCTTAGTTCAGCTCTGTTATTAGGAAACTCAACAAAAGAGAGTCTTCCCCCAAACTTAGTGTGATATCCATCTCGAGCTCATCTCGATTGTGCATTTCCAGAAATACCTGCGCTAACGAGTCAAAACAATCAAGTTTGGCTTTTGAGAAAAAAGTTGGTAGTGTCTGGAAATAAAAGATAAAAGTTTAATTCGTTGAGAGTCGATCTACTTGTGTAATTGAGTGCATCTTCTTCTTCCTCTTCTAGGGTTTATGATTTCGAACCCAATTTTTTTTTTGTTTTCTTTGGTATCTGTCAACATTCAATTAAGAGTTTAGCTTTTGAGAAAAAAGTTGGTAGTGTCTGGAAATAAAAGATAAAAGTTTAATTCGTTGAGAGTGGGTATGAGTCTTATTTGGTTAATACGTTTGAAAACTTATTAAATCAGAGAATTGTAGCAGGCCTCTCTTAGTTTTAAAATCATGATTCAATTATGAAAAATTAGAATTAGGAAGTTATTATTATTATTATTATTATTATTATTATTATTATTATTATTATTATTATTATTATTATTATTATTATTATTTTCATTTCAGCTTTTAGTGGCAACCCTTTTAAAACTCTTTTTAAGTGCAAAGCTTGTAAACACTTCCCAAACAAAATCCACATTGTTTTCATAATAAAGATCATGCAATTTAAATAATTCATCGGTTATATCTTTAGGTATTAAGTATCTCTTGTAACCCATCCTATCAGAATGCTCAATAACCAGTTTTGCTCTTTCTAGAGGATCTTTTACTTTGATTGTAGATGGATTAATGTGTTCTGGAGTAAGAACATTGAAGAGATGACCATAAGACTTTGCATCTTGAATATTTAAAGCATAGATATAACAGATAGTTACATTTTTTCAAGCATAATTTACCAAATATTTTCCTAGACTTTTTCTGTTGAGTTGCGAAATTTATCATTCAAATCAGATGAAAATGTATGTAAATTTGGTGGTGCTTAAAATAATGACTATTAGTATAATCTTAAATTTAAATCACTACATTAAAATCTTGGATTCTGTATATTGTTTGTACATTTACTAGAAATTTGTTTGTGAATTTTATAATTTTAGTCCTGTGGGATGAAGATGATAAAGGGAATAGCCAGTTGATTGTGATTATATGACGCCTTATATATAAAATGCAAGCTTAAACTGCAATCAAAGTGGGAAAAAACCCACTTAGAGTTTGATTTAACGAGATCAAAAGTTAGAAAATGATAATAGAATAATTGAAGATTCCTTTACATAAACCTAATGAAAATGTGAAAATGCTGATTAAACGAAAAGCCACCAACAGATACGATAGTTGTGGATTTGATGATAAAAAAATATTAGATAGTGATTGAATCAAGACGTGAAATATTAGGGTCTAAACACACACACACACAAGGTAAAATAGAGATTCAGTTTTTCAGATGATTAATCCTATAAATATTTCATGGCCAAGTTTGATATGGTAAATAAAATACCATTCTCGATTTCATAATACCAATTAACTAATCAATTTTCCATTAAGTTTCAGCCCATTTTCCAAACAAAATACAGAGAGGCTTTTGTCAAACACATTTCTCATCTCATCCCGTTTTTCAGTTTTTCATTTCCAGAAAAATTTCCGCCGCTCCTAGCTCGAACCTGAGGAAGACTATGTGTAATTGTGTCCATCGTCCGCGTTGTCTCAAGTAGATCGAACCCATTGCTGATTTGGAAGGCGGTCTCACTCAGGTTTTCTTCTTCTTCTATGGTTTACGTTCTATTCAATCTTTTTTTGTTACTTGTATAATTGAGTCAATTTACTTGTATAATTGAGTGTAGAAATATATAAAGCATATTTAGATCTTGCTCAACTCAATAAAAAGTTACTTTTTCTCGATGGGAACAGATAAATGATTGTAGGGCTGGGAAATTAATATAGTTTGGTTGTGCTATTGCTTAGTTTTCACTTTAAGTACGCATCAACAAACATCTCTAATAGATTTCATGAGGTATAGGTTTCTGTTTTAGCCTAATTTTATCTATAACGCAAATATATTTCATAAGCTTTGGTTAATGAAGTCAAATAGCTAATCTTGAATTCTAGGATATAATTATCATAATGAGTATATTGGCATTGGTACTGATAATTTACGCTTCCTACTTAGGAGGGTACTAATGAATGGCATTAAAACTAGATTATGAATGGCATTAAAGATTGCTTATATTATCACTTACTATTTATTTTCTATTGTATTAGATGTGAAATGACTCTGGCAAAAATAAGTGAGGGTGCTCCTTATATATATCTTATCATGTCTTATAAGACACAATAACAGAAATAAATACATTCGAGTAAATTATGTATCATAGTAAATAGTAGTTAAGACGAACATGGTTTATATTTAGAGATATAAATCGGATCTTTTGGGCTATGTTTTGCTTGGAAATGCTATTTTCATCTTACTAACATTTCTCCATAATTGAGTTAAGCAGTGGGGAACACCTTGAATGTTAATAAAAAAGAGAAACTTTGTGCAGCAAACTCTAAGCTGGACACGGAAGGTATTGAAAACTTACGAGGGAGGTCTATAAACATCTTCTAGTCGTATTTACAGTTGAATATGAGATCACATTTTATGTTTAGTATTTGTAGTCATTTCGTAGTAAAGATTACTGTCTTGTTGAAAGAAAAACAAACCTTAGAGTGGTAATTATCAAAAAAAAAAAAAAGAAACAGAACAAAAAAAAAATAAAATCTTGCATTGCACCAGTTAAGCATTTGAATGAAACTTATGACGATTTAAGCTAAATATCTATCACATTTGACTGTTTTTGAGCACAATTTATATCTGCCCATCACATTGAACTTGTTGGGGAAATATTACACATTCAAACCTTATGTTTGTTAGAGGCTGAATCATCTAATGTAATAATATCATGCCTATGCCTGAGTCCAGCCCCAGTATAACCCTCATAATAATAATCGCAGGGTAGTCACAAGAGTTAAATGTACCAGTATGACTYGAAATTAGTACGATTTGATCCACAATTTGTCTTAAAATGTAATTATATGAGTTTTATCTAATTTTGATCCATATTCAAAATAACCTCCAACTCATCCAAAAATCAAACACGACAAGTAAAAATGTGGTCCGACTTGAATCTCCAGGCCAAGTTAGGATCCAAATAATATATGTGGTACGTGTAAGACTCGAGCCAGGTCACCTAGTTAGTAAAATATACAATTACTTAGGATAGTAAATTATAAAAACTATATTTGGATAGTATTTAGATTTAAAAAAAAAACTTGTCACCTTTTAATTACAGAAATCTCTTAATTCAATGTCTTATAATTATTTCAGGTTTTCTTTTTCTTTTTTTTTTTAATGTTGTTAAGGGATAACTAAATCTTTATAAGGTCAGGATACTTTGCTTTCTTGTAATTTTATGCGATATTTATTGTGATTGACGGAGGAATTTTGAGAATYCATGGAGGYAGTGGGTGTTATAAGGAGAATCTAATTGTAAATAATATTGTTTAATGAGATGGTGAAATTGAGAATGCAGTTGATTTGGAATCTAAAATACGAGAGATTTGTTAGTATATATTTTTATATTTTTTTAAATTAAATTCAGAAAGTTTGTACTATCTATTCTTTAATTTTTTTTATCTATTTATTTATTTTTTACCTTTATGTGACTTTTTTATTTATTGCAACTTCGTAATTCTTGCGCTACTACTTCTTGTGCTACTACTTGGTGCTTTTGCCAACTCCGCAGCACTAAATTGGAACTGTTTTCAGGTATATTTTTTGTTTGTAAGCATGAAATTCAATTTAACAAGCATTTATCAACTTGCCAGGTTACTCCAAGGGGATAAATGCTAATATTACCCCACTCTTAGTTTGCTCACTAGGTTAATTTTTCAAAATTGCAAATATCTACTTGCCATATGGTTCTGTCGTTCAAATATCACCTTTTAATTAATGTTAATTGTAATTTTAAAAGAGAGAATGATTTTATTTTTTTTGGTAATTTGGTGATATAACAAGAATATTAGGAGGGAGAGCCAACAATTTCGTTTATATTAATATTGTAGTGATGACAATCTAAACACCTTGTCAATTAATTAATCGATTAAGAAAATAAATTATTAATATTAAAATCTTTAAATATAATGGATTAGCAATGTGCAAAGATATTAATATTTGTTTGTTTATTAATTTGTTTGGATTAATAATATATTATAATGCATCAATCTTTGATTGCAAAATATACAATTACTTAGGATAGTAAATTATAAAAACTATATTTGGATATTATATACATTAAAAAAAAATCTTGTCACCTTTTAATTACAGAAATCTCTTAACTCAATGTCTTATAATTATTTCAGGTTTTCTTTTTCTTTTCTTATTTTTTTATGTAGTTAAGGGATAACTAAATCTTTATAAGGTCAGGATACTTTGCTTTCTTGTAATTTTATGCGATATTTATTGTGATTGACGGAGGAATTTTAAGAATCCATAGAGGCAGTGGGTGATATAAGGAGAATCTAATTGTAAATAATATTGATTAATGAGATGGGGAAAATGAGAATGCAGTTGATTTGGAAATTATTTTCACAATGATATTGTTCAAGTCTAAGAATCTGTCTACAGTTTAAAGTCGCACTACAAAAGGATTAAAGTCACAAGAAGTAATATTAAGGTTTGACCTAATTACTAAAAATAAAATGAAAATTCCATCTGACTTTCATATCTACAAAATAATATCCCTGACATTTGATTTTGTATTACAAGTAAAGGACTAATTGTAATATTCTTATAATCTTGGAGGGTGTTTGAAATGTATTTTGCTTATCGAGGGGTACAAATAGGAAAATTTTAAAATAAAAACCAATAAATCTCGTGTAGTTTTCATAATTTCATCCTCCTACAGTTATAGATGTATTACAATTATCCCTTAAATTTAAAATTAGATTTGAACCTTAAGGGTTATTTTCTTTGTTGTTTTTTTTTTTCTTTTTTTTGGGAAACTTCGATGGGTACTGTTGTAAATACCCCAAATCTCAAGGGTATTTTTCGTATATATTATCTCCTGTGAATGTGCTGTATTGTAAACAGCAACACCTGCTCGTTTCTTCGTTCTCTACCTCAACACTAACTATATAGTTATTAAAAATTCAACCCTAGGTTTTGAAACAATTAAAGTTTAAGCCCAAAACTGAATCTTGTTTTTGAAATAAAACACAATCATCTATAATTTTGACATTAAAACCTAATTCTAGAAATAATTCCTAATCAACCAATATGTTAATCATATTTTCCAAAAAAAAAACCGAATTAATTAAAAACTAAAACTGAACCCTAATTTTCCAATTAATTATAGTCCAGCCCCAATTCTACAATAATTGCTAATCAAACCCAAAATTATACCTAAATTTTGAAATAATACTTAATTCAGCCCCAATTATCATCGTGCAGGCGTTTTGCTACCCGCTCGCCGCGTACCTCGCTGTTCGCCGCAACCGGACCCACGTTATCGCCCTCGGTGCCTTCCTCTGGGCCGCTGCCACTTTTCTCATCGCCATTTCGTCTACTTTCGCCGAGGTAATCGCAGCTTTTTCCACAAATTGATTATTATTATTATTATTATTATTATTATTATTATTATTATTATTATTATTATTATTATTATGTCACGTTTTTTAGATTGGAGTTGTGATTCAGCACTTTTCTGGAATTATATTTTAATGGCATGATATTTTAATGGCATGTGAATTCATTTTTCCTAGTAAATAAGTGGAATTCCGTTTCTCCAAAAATAAAATAAAATATTAAATAGAGAGAGAGAGAGAGAGAAAATAAGAAAAATGCTTCGAAATGGGGACAAATAGGAAATAAATTAAGCATAATATATGATAATTCTTAATACATGTGGGAATCAAATTTTGGTGGTAATTTGGTGGTTATAGAGAGAGAAATTGTCAAGTCACTCTACTCTCTCTTATTAAATAAAATTATGGTAGGGGATCGGTGTGCGGTAAGATTCGAACCCACGGATACGACTTTTACAAATGCGTTATCCACCACTTAAAAGTTTATTCTTAATTAATCAATTGAGATTACTTTTGGAAGCTTCAGGCTGAAAATTGTATATAAGAGGGTGCAACCCATTTGTGCTTAAATTTAAAAAAACAATATAGTATTATAATTTACATATTTTGTTCATAATACTAAAATTACAATCACTATTAACATAAAGTTACACTTAAATTTGTAAACTATTGTAAACTCAGAGATAACGACTAAGATTTGTTAGTTTGAATTTTCAGAATTTTTTTTAATTAATAAGATTTTATGATCTGGTAGAAACGAGTGTTGAAGGTTTTAATTAACTTTATGTAGGTATGGACTGTAGTTAGATAAATGGTATACGATCAATAGAGGAATATGAGAGTGGGGTTAATGAGTTTATAGAGTTTGCTAAGACTCATGCTCCTAACAATAATAGGAGGTACTATTGTCCATGTGTGAAGTGCTTGAATAGTCATCGGTTAAGTGTTAGAGAAATTAGAGAACATGTGACTTGTGATGGTTTCAACAAGAACTACACACGATGGATATGGCACGGTGAATTTGACATGCCAGATGTATCCCTGGCTAAAGATGCCCTCAATGAAGACATTGATGAAGAGATGTATGATAGAATAGAAGAGATGATTAATGATGTTGGAGCAGAGGCATTTGAGCAAGCACATGCAAATAAGAGTTACGATTCCTTGTCARYCGATGCCGAKAAACCTCTTTACCCKAGCTGTAAAACCTATTCCCGATTGTCTGCGATATTGAAACTTATTAAGTTGAAGGCGACGCATGGGTTGAGCAATAAGTGTTTTACGGAGTTGCTTGGCTTGTTGAAGGGGATGCTTCCAGAGGATAATGAATTGCCAGAATCTAACTACGAAGCGAAGAATATTTTATGTCCTCTGGGCCTAGAATATAAGAAGATTCATGCATGTCCTAACGATTGCATTCTTTACAAAAAAAAAATTAAAAAAATTTGCACGAGTGTCCAAAATGTGGAACTTCCCATTACAAGAAGAATAATGATGATGATGCTATTTGTGATGGTGGTAAAAAAAATCCCCATCGAAGGTTTTATGGTATCTCCCAATAATACCAAGATTCAAACGCTTGTTTGCGAGTCCAACCGAGGCTAAGAACTTAAGATGGCATGCCGATGAGAAAATCGATGATGGMAAACTTYGRCACCYGAGTGATTCGCCTCAATGGAAGAAGATGGACCAATTATATCCTTTTTTCGGCAACGAGCCAAGAAACCTAAGACTGGGACTGTGTATGGATGGGATGAATCCGTACGGTAATTTGAGTATCTAACATAGTTCATGGCTAGTTCTACTTGTAATTTACAACCTTTTTCCGTTAATGTGCATGAAACGCAAATACATTATGTTGTATATGATGATTTCGGGACCAAAACAACCGGGAAATGACATATATGTCTATTTTCAGCCGTTGTTGGAGGACTTGAAAAAGTAGTTAGTGGAAGGCGTTGATGTGTACGATGCATACAAAAAAGAAACCTTCAAGATGCGGGCAATGATCTTCTGTACGATTAATGATTTCCCAGCATATGGCAACTTGTCCGGGTATTGTAATAAGGGCCATAAAGCATGTCCCAAATGTGGAGAGCACACTGATTTTCATCAGCTTGAGCATGGCAAGAAGACAGTGTACCTCGGTCATCGAAAATGGCTTGAATCAACCCATCTATATCGTCAATTGAGGAAAGCTTTCAATGGCAAAAAAGAGGAAGAAAAAGCTCCAGAGACATTAACTCCTGAGCAAGTCTATGACCAGGTGAAAGACATTAACGTGATATTTGGTAAGACACAAAAGAAAAACCCGGTCGAGAAATGCTTATGGAAAAAGAGATCGATTTTTTTCGAACTTCCATATTGGAAGAGTCTTGAGGTGAAGCATTGTATTGATGTGATGCATTTGGAGAAGAATGTGTCAGATAGTCTTCTCGGAACGCTTCTCAATATAAAAGGTAAGAGTAAAGATAGTGTGAATGCACGAAAGGACATTGTTGCCATGGGAATACGAATGGATTTAGCTCCAGTGTCTCATGGGAAGAGGACTTATTTACAACCAGCTTGTTACACATTATCGAGAAGTGAAAAAAAGAGTTTATGTGAATGTTTGCATGGTGTTAAAGTGCCTCAGGGATTTTGTTCTAATGTGAAGAGACTGGTGTCGATGAAAGATTTGAAATTTCTAGGCTTGAAGTCTCATGACCATCGTGTGTTGATGCAACAACTCTTACCGATTGCTATTCGAGGTATTTTGCCGAAAAAAGTTAGAAACACCATAAGCAGATTGTGTTTCTTCTTTACTGCGATATGTAGTAAGGTCATCGATCCTCAAGTGTTGGATGATTTGGAGAAGGACGCTGCAATTATCTTGTGTCAACTTGAAATGAATTTTCCACCCGCTTTTTTTTTTTGACATAATGGTGCATTTGATCATTCATCTAAAGGGGTACGTCAAGAACCCTTATCGACCTGAAGCCTCTATAGTTGAACGTTACGTCGCAGAAGAGGCCATTGAGTTTTGTAGTCAATATTTGTCCGAAAGAAAATATGTTGGTCATCCAAAATCTCGCCATGAAGGTAGAAGTCTTGGTAAGGGAACACTTGGGGGAAAATTGAAGAATGTTGATCGTGAAGAAGTGCTACAAGCACATTTGAATATTATGAATAATACTCCTGAGATCCAGCCTTATTTAGATGCACATAAGGCATTGATAAAGGAACAAAACCCTCGGAAAAGTGAAATGTGGTTGGTGAATGAGCAGAACAATACTTTCTTGTCTTGGTTGAAGGGCCATGTTATGAATGATGTTTGTACACCTGGTTTAGTTAGATGGTTAGCTAGTGATCCCAATTTTGACGTCTTTTCATGGAAAGGGTACGACATCAATGGGTATTCTTTCTACACGAAGGAGCAAGATGATAAAAGTACTATGCAAAATAGTGGCGTTACACTTGAAGCTGAGTGTATGCATTTCTCAAGTTCGAAAGATAAAAACCCTCTACGTGCAACAAGGTCATTTTTTGGGATTATTGAAGAAATATGGGAGATTTACTACATTAAATTCAGGATTCCCATTTTCAAGTGTAAATGGGTTGGTCATAATGGCATGAAGGTAGACGAGTTTGGAGTTACATTGGTTGATTTTAGTAAAGTAGGATCTAAAAATGAGAAATTTGTCATGGCATGCCAAGCTAAACAAATATTTTATGTCACCGATCCGAGTAACAAAAACTTGGCAGTAGTCTGCAACGGCAAAAGAATAATATCTACTGATGGTAATGACGAGTTATCTTTAGATATCAACGAGTTTCCTGCCTTCTCGTCGCTTCCCGACATGGATTCAGAACATGAAACCGATGATTTTCGTGCCATTAGGGTCGATCATTGTGAGGGGATTTGGGAAAACATACCAACTAATTAGGTATTAAGTTTGAAAAGTTTTTTTTATAACATTATTGTCTATTTATGTGTTGTATTTGTTTTTATTCATTTCTTTTTGTACATTTTTTTAATATATCAAATATTTGTACTAATTTCAACAAGCTGGTTAATGTTATTCATGAATCACCCTTCTTGATATCTTTTAATTTTATTGTGTAAACAGGCTGCATAAACAGGCATGGAGGGTCACATTGATGATGATGGTCAGCTTCCATCTTCCGATCAGTCGGGCACTTCAGTTCAGCCGACCAGTACTCGCGTTGCTCGCAGACCGACACGCATGGCAAGGATGATTTCAAGAAATCAGAGTAAATGGAAGGTTTTAATCAACAAACATCGATTTCAGGTTATTGGACCCAATAAGATGATTATCGACAACTGGAGTAGTTATTTGGGCTTCTTGGGAAGAAAAGAGCCAAGTATACTAATCGGTTCGTGGAAGCAAGTTCCAGCCACTACTAAGGAGTTGATTTGGCAAGGGATATTTGTACGAAGGTTTTATCATTTCTCTTTATGTGTTTTTCAATCAAAATGTTGTTTCATTATCAACTAATAAATTTTATTCTATAATGTAGGAGAGATTCGATATTTTTATCGTTGATGGCGAGAATGAAATCGAGTTTTCTCAATGTGATGTGAAATTGCAATTGAAGTTAAAGAAGAAGATGATAGGTTATGTTGGGGGGCGTTGGGCTGTGTTCAAGACTAACCTCACGAATGATTACATATATGGTGATATAAAAGAGCCCCGTATGTAAAGGATTACAAGTTCCTCGATAAAGTTACTTGGGATGCTTTCGTTGAGTTACGCCTCACTTCAGAGGAGAAGGTAATATTTTTCTGCGTATGTGAGCTTGTGTGTTCATGTTTTTGGGACTGTTATTGTAAGCTTTGGTGGGCTTTGATTGGTTTGTGGTCAAAAATGCAAAGTTTGATCGTTTGAGGACTAATATATAATTTCATGGTATTTTTACATTTTAGTAATTTTGAGGAATAATATAAAATTATATCAGAAGTTAAGTAATTTCATGGTATTTTCATTTTAACTTGCTCGAATTATTTATGTTCCTCTTATTATAACAATATGAGTATTATGCAGGAAAGAAAGTTACAGAAACAGATAAGGAAAATAATTAGGTACTTGGACATTTTATTCAAAATGAATGCATATATAGTAAGGAAAAAAATTGTATTTTTTGGGGCAAATTGCTTTCGATTTAGTACTTGTACTCTTGATTTTTTTTATTATAACATGGGGCAAATTGTGTTTTTTTTATAATTTTGAGGACTAATATAATTTTATTGTAACATACATTTTTAAAAATATTGTAACATACATTTTTACATATAATATTGTTTGAAGTGGTGTTTTATAATATAGTATGTTTATAATTTTGTAAAATACTTAATGATTCCCAACTTCTGATATACTAACATTTACTTAAAATTTTGATGGCAGGAAAAGAGGAAAAAGGAACAAGAAGTGTAATCTCATAATAAGTGTCCACAGAGGACATCTCGTGGAGGTTACAAACTTTTGGAACAAAAAATGATGGAAGAGAAGGTTAAGGAGAGACAAAAAGCCTCACAGGATCCTTCGGAGATTATCCCTCCTCCATCTCCCCCAACTCGGCATGAGAAATGGAAGAGAGCGCGCATGAATTCTCATGGACAATATACCACTCCAGAAGCGAGAATTATTGCTGAAAAAGTTGTAAGTTGTCTTTCGTGTATCAAATAGAAAAATATATTAATCTTTAGACATGATTATCAAAACTAACCTCTGTACTAGAATTAACCTTATTACATTTGTTGCAGGAGTCTTTAGAGGAACAACAATCTTCCGGCAGTTTCAAAGAATGTGGCACAAATGATTTACTTGCTGTATGCAGTAGACAAGCCCGATCATCCTTTCCGTGTAAGAGGAGTTGGGAAAGGATATACAGTGMGTACCTACTTCGGAAACCAACGCCAACGTAGTGTAATGGTGTCACGAGCGGAATTCAATAACACCATTGCTGAAATGGAGAAGAAGATACAAATGATTTTGAGCTCTCAAGCCACATCCGCAGGACAGCCTATCACTCCAGTAGTCGATAGTGCAAAAGGGAGTAATACTTTTGCGGATCATGATCCGGATCTTTTGGCCCCTCACGATGAACACAATGATGAATATGAGTTATATGTTGAGGATATGCAAAGGAGATTGGTTACATATGGTCGTCTTGTCGATTTGGGGTCAATTGTTCACCACAAGAAAATGAAAGTTGATGAGGTGAGAGTGACACTAGTACGAGTTGTAGTAGAAGATGCTCAAGTTCCATTCCCAACAGAAGAGGTCACTAAGGTTGGAGAAGCACCAAATAATTTCATTGTTTGGCCAAGAAGGTTGGTCGAGCGTGTTGGTCGAAAGGTACTTATCTCTTAATTTGATCTACATAAATATTATAGGTAATATATAAAATATAGTTTGTGATGTAAATAATTATAATTTTGATTATTAACAATAGTAATTATTAATTATAATAATAATTATAATTCTTATTATTAACAAAATTTATATTTTTATTTATTTATAATTTACAATATTTGTGGAGTCACTTAAAGTTTTCTTAAATTGCAATCATAGAGCCTTTTCAGAAAAATCAATTATTGTTAAGAAAGCTGGAAATAGTTAATATAATTCAGCCCCAATTATAATTCAGCCCCAATTTTAAAGTTTTCTTAAAGTTTATAATTCAGCCCCAATTCAGCCCCAATTTTATAAATCAGTCACTTAAAGTTTTCTTAATTATAATTCAGCCCCAATTTTAAAGTTTTCTTAAAGTTTGTAATTCAGCCCCAATTTTATAATTCAGTCACTTAAAGTTTTCTTAATTATAATTCAGTCCCAATTCAGCCACAATATTTGCTAATCAAACCCAAAACTAGTAATAGTTAAAATAGTAGTTATTAACAAAAGTAATAATTATAATTCTTATTATTAACAATAGTAATAATTATAATTCTTCTTATTAGCAAAAATAGTTATTATAATTCTACTAATTGTTTAGAACTAACATATTATAATTATTTTTGTAGGTAATTTCTCAAACGGAACTATT
The DNA here is from genome assembly GCA_014905375.1 of Phtheirospermum japonicum. Lineage (NCBI taxonomy): Eukaryota > Viridiplantae > Streptophyta > Magnoliopsida > Lamiales > Orobanchaceae > Phtheirospermum > Phtheirospermum japonicum. The sequence continues at coordinate 717,695 of BMAC01000519.1, read as the reverse complement.
TCCAAAACCCCAGTCTGCATCCAAGACTCAAAGTGATGTGCTGAAAACTTTGTGGTTTGCGGCAGCCGATACTAATCAACCGAAGTATGTATGTATTGAAGCCGGGGTTGTGAGTCTGAAGACAGTCAAAGTGTACATAAATCAAGAGGACATCATGGGGATGTTAGTAACTCGGAAGATTTTGATTTCGGTCATGCAATTTTACAACAAGTATTCTCTTGCCTCTAATAAATACAATTAATTATTTGGAACCTAAAAATAATATCAAACTACATACAAACTTTTTAAACATTTACAATGTTTTAGGTATCTGGATAACGAATTAATATCATCACAGAGAAATGATAAATTTGGATTGATAAGTCCATTGAATCTTCAGCATGGCAATATCAAAGAAACGATACAAGAAAGAATTGGAGAAAGGGATTTTGAGTGCTTCCTCGCACCTATCTATGAGTAAGAAGTTTCTTTAATTAATAATTATTTATTTCTTGATCTAATAAATTATGTCGTGTTTCACATTTTGTAGGACTCATTGGTAATTGATGGTTCTTTGCCCCAAGTACAATTATGTGGCCTGGTTTTGCTGTTTTCAAAGAAAACCAAAAAAATATATTTCATCTAAGATTGAGACGTATGTTTTCTTTAGAATTTTCTTTGCATTAATTTTATTTGTCATTATTTGACGCTTTTGTAATTTATTTTGATATAGAGCATTCAATGCATACCAATTAATGAAAGGGACGCACTCACGACATTTCAAGAAGCTTGATTGGGTTTATCCAAAGGTAATTTATGTTGATGTATAGCAAATTTTAAGATTCGAAAAAATATTTGAAATACAACCGAAAGCGTTTCAGATTAATTGATTTATTTACTTATTTCCAGTGTTGCAAACAAGGTGATGCTGATGAATGCGGGCTCTTTGTTATGCGACATATGCTTGAGATCGTCAAACTAGATATTGTTGAYTCATTCGAAAAGGTAATTTTAATAAATCAAAATTATTATCATTTTGGTGTAGAAGTCAAATCGTATCCCGGTCAATTTACATTAATTCAAAACTTGTCAATTGATATCTTGTGATGAGTTGTGCGTATTGCGTGAGTTGTACGTATTTCCTGAATTATGTGTATTGCGTGTAGGTATTCAATATGGAGGGACCTTATTCGGAAGATGACATTGACGTAGTTCGTAGACGATGGGCCGAGTGTTTTCTAGAGGTCATTACTTGAGGGTGCGACTGCATTTTATTTTGGTTTGAAAACAAATATCTCTGATGAAACCTTTTTTTGTATGTGAATTGTGGTGATTGTTGTCTTCAACACTTCAACAAATATCTTTTGTTGCTTTGGGGTGCTTTGAAAGGATTGAGATATTGTAGTTGGTGTTTCCTTTGACTGTATTGATGAATATTGTAGTTGGTGTTTTGGGGATGCTTTGAATGGAATGGTTAATAATTTAGTATATTTTTGATTGAGATTTGGTGTTTTTAATATTCTATTATAATTTTTTACATTTGGGAAAGACGAAGCATACAACAGGGCTGATTACAAACAACCATTCCAGATCGGTTCTTTGCAAATACTGTTCTGAAAGTGCACATTACAGAATGGTATTTATAAATACCGTTCTGGAAGTAGGACTTTCCAGATCGATTTTTTGCAAATACCGTTCTGGAATGTACAACTTTCCAGAATGGTATACAACTTTCCAGAACGGTTTTTTACAAATACCGATCTGGAAAATCCTACTTCCAGAATGGTTTTTTACAAATACCGATCTGGAATTTACGACTGTCCAGAACGGTATTTATAAATACCGTTCTGGAAGTAGGACTTTCCAGATCGGTTTTCTGAAAATACCGTTCTGGAAAGTTGTACATTCCAGAACGGTATTTGTAACAACTGTTCTGAAAATTTGTACATTCCAGAACGGTATTTTCAAATACCGTTCTGGAAAGTTGTACATTCCAGAACGGTATTTGTAAATTCTGTTCTGGAAAGTTGTACAATCCAGAACGGTATTTGCAAAAAACCGATCTGGAAAGTCCAACTTCCAGAACAGTATATATAAATACCGTTCTGGAATATACAACTTTGCAGATCGGTTTTTTGCAGATACCGTTCTGGAAAGTCCTACATACCAGAACGGTTTTTTTAATTACCGTTCTGGAAGTTGTACATTCCAGAACGGTATTTGTAAAAAACCTATCTGGAATGGACAACTTTCCAGAACAGTTTTTACAAATACCGTTCTGGATTGTACAAATTTCCAGAACGGTAATTATAAAAACCGATCTGGAAAGTGGCAGATAAAGTATAGGAAGGTACCATTATAGAACATAAAATTGTTTTCTAGAACAGATTTTTTTACCCTTCTAGAAATTCTGCCAATCCAGAAGGGTAAAAAAAGGCGTTCTGGAAAGTCTGCCAATCCAGAACTATGTCACTACAGAAGGTATAGAAAGGCATTCTGGATAGGCAGAATTACCCTTCTGGATATGCAGTTTCTGCACTAGTGATGTCTCTTCGGGACAGAGTTAGGTTGGGTTTATATAAGAATCCTCTTTCTTTCCACGCAACTTTTCTTCCAAAAATAACTTCAGCAGCATCGCCGTCGACAGGCGTCGACCGACGCGTGCCAGCCATGGGCATCGACGCCAATCACCTCGCAGTGCGTCGACCGACACCCCTCCAAACGACGCTCACAGAGAGTTGCGTCGACTTGAGTGTCGACCGACGCACTCTCTATCGACGCATACAGAGAACAACTCTCGGTAGCAGCGTCGAGCGACGCTGGCATACTCGGCAGCGACACAAGCCACCGGGCACAACTTCTCGATTCTTCGTTTTCTTCGCCGATTCACTCGTCTTTGTCTCTCGACTTCACGTACAGCTCTTGTGCATCATCCTTCAATCTTCAATGCACCAATTTAGCACCTAATTACTACAAAATAAGAAAGAAATACACAATCGGTGCTCGAATACTCATAATAATAAATATGCGAGAAATAAACATATATAAGAATATGAAGCACATAAAAACATAGTTTTTAGACCCTTAAATACCATAAAATTCCTCGCATATCAGTCCATAATATTATCACAAAAATCATAAATTCCTATTAAGATTTCCCAAAACACTAATGACCAATAAAAATAACAAATTCCACCCCACGCTTTTAATGGGTTTGTAAGGGTCCACTCAATCACTCAGTGCTATTGACATGGGTAATTTGGCTATGATTGGCTCATTCGGAATTTATAGTGGCTACAATTTATGGATATGGCTGGAATAAAGGTTTTTTCTGCGCCTTAACATTATGTTCAAATCTAACTACACACAGCAATTTCAAAGAAATTCCAAAATAGAACTCACCCAAGTACATGCAAAGATGATAAACACTCAGGCTACTCACAGGCTTTTGCATGAAAAAGTTTTTAAATTGACGCTGCTTTTAAGGTTTTGCGGAATCGTTTGCGTTCAAGTACCATTTTACAATATAAAGATTAAAATTTTGAAAAATCTTATGCACTTATACACGCTCAAAGACAAGAACATCAAATCATAGTTAGTTATCTTCGACAGGCGAGCCAGACAAACATAATTTCGCGCAGAAATAGCAATCAATCACGTTAAAAAATTTCAAATTGCACAATATTCAAATATAAATCACAACTCAACCATCCCCCCCTCTAAAAACTCGGCAATCTCCTGATTTCCATATATATATATATATATAAGCTAATCAAAAGAGGAAAGGAGTAAGAAAGAGGAAAGGAGTAAGAAAGCATCCCTGAAAATTAAATAGTCGAGCTGCTCCAAATAGCGTTGTGCAAGCTTCCTTCGTCTTGAATCTCGTGATAAAAAATGCCTTGAATAAAAACCTAAAAAGACAAAACAAACGAAAAAAACCAAACTAACTAGTAAAACTTAAAGAAGAAGAAAACAAAACGAATACTTGGGTTGCCTCCCAAGAAGCGCTTGTTTAACGTCGAAAGCTCGACGCCTTCTACGAATGATGCTATCTCAGATCCAAAAGCAAGGGACGATCGTGCCACGCCTTAGTGTTCTCTAAGAGTAAAAAATGGGCGCTTAAAATCACCAAGGCAGGCATGGTAAGGAAGCCATAGAATTAAGACTCTAATTAGCTTCAGAGGTCGAAAAAGCAAATAGTTGATCACTACGAATATATCAAAAGTAAAATGGGGCACGGGGTGATCCTCAATCTTTGGAAAGACTAGGGAATCCGTCGAACAAATGGCAATTCCCTCAAACAAACTAAACTCCTGCAAGTCTTTAGCATCCCCCTCAACATTTTGAGAAATATCGAAATCTATATCTGGGTACAGGGGAGGGGGAATTTCCTCGATTACCTCAACAACCTTCCCAGTATTAAATTCGATCAACGCTTCGGGTGGCTTGATAAGAGGCTCGAAAATCTCATTCTTCTCCAAATCGAGCACCTCGACTCCTCCATTCTCATTGAGCTCGAGTAGACTTGAATCTCCAATGTCATTTAGGTTTTCCAATGGCAATACCCCAAAAATCTCTTCCAAAACTTCATCGATTAGCACATAGGGAGAGACCTCAACCAAATCCTCTATAACCTCCTCCTTACAAATATCTCTCAAGTGATCATTCTAACTCGTATTCTTAACCTCTAATATGGGCTCAATCGCAACAAGAATCGGCATCTCAAGCTGACTTGGAAGTTCATTTCTTTTGACCTTTTTGCTAAATAACCCTCGATTTGACCACATAGTACCTCTATATTCTTTGCAAACTTAGAATATTTATCTCGTAAAGTCGATAGCGCAAGTTCATCTTGTTGGTGAATGGTTTCGGCTTCTTGATCTTGTTGTTCTACCACTATTTGATCAGTTAGTTGGTAATCTTCATAGCTCGGGTAGTAAGGAATCGAGTTGGGAGGGGAATAAGAGTTGTAACTCGGATAGAAAGAATTAAAGTCGGATAAATTGTATGAGTCATAACCCGTTTGTAACCACAGTGGTGTGGATGGAGTGATTGAAGGTTCGAAACTCTCTAATTCGGCTTGTAGGGATGTGAACTCTTCAAGAAACACTTTCCTGACATAATCCTTGAGCTTCTGGTAGTTGGTATCATTCCATTATGGCTCATCATCAAATGGTACTATGCATTCATTCTCCAAATGTCCTCGGCCTCCACAACGATCAAAAACTACATTGGGTACGTAGAACTTCCACATGAATTTATCGTATATTTCATCCCATGTTTGCAAGGAATCAGACTCTTGCTTCCATAACCATTTCTTTGCTTGCTCTTAGTTGAAAAGGGAATAGTCTCATCCTCACTTGGTCCCTAGTAAGCCCAAGAAGCGAAGAATCCTGGGTGATGTACTCGAACTTTCGAATGAATTTTAGCGCATCCTCGTTCCGAAGCCCATAGAAAATTGGAATATTCTTTTGGTCGTATTCGTTAGGATAGTAATTCTTCATCGCGGTGCTCAATGGAATGGCTGGTCGAAGGGCACGACGCTAATCGAATGGTGGTTCATCGTACAGGTAAAACATTTTTTAAGGGAAAAAGATTGTAACCATCCTGTACTATACGCGTTTTTTGGGTTTGCATCCTAACATTTTTTGTAATTTAATGCATCATGTACTTCACAAAATACTGAAAGTGCATCCTCCGACCAGCCAACTCGCCCCAAATCACCGGAACTCACCTAGTCTCGCGAGTGAGGTTGCATATTTTCAAACCCGTATACTTTAGGTGAGTTCCGACGAACTTATTATTTATTTAAAACTAGTTCTGACATATTTTATTAAATATGCAAACTCACCGAATTTATTATTTAATAAATAATAAATTTTATTTATTTAATAAAACTTGTTCCGACATATTTTCTCACCTATTCTCACCAGAAATAAATAATAAATTTTTTTTTGTATATTTATTTTTTTTTTAATTTTGTATAGTACAAGATGCACATTCAAAATTATGTATAGTACAGGATGCATTAAATTACAAAAAAAACGTTAGGATGCAAACTTAAAAAATGCGTATAGTATAGGATGCATATAATTTTTTTACCCTTTTTTTAATTTTTAATATTTTTTTAAAGAGATAAATAAAAAAAAATTATATCTGATTTTTTTTTTGATTTTTCGATTTTTTTTTTATTTTTGGGAAAATAATGCATCTAAAACCGAGCAGAGCGATTGACAAATCTTGGGTTTTGGTTGTAGACGTACCTTACAAACACAACACTAAACATACAAGATTAAACGCACCGGTGAAAAATAATAAAAATAAATAAAATAAAAAATCACAAATAAATATTAAAGATAAACGAAACGAAAATAAAAACACAAATAAGGATAACGAAGAGCAAACACAAATTTCACAACCTTTAATTTTCCCCGACAACAGCGTCAAAATTTTGATTCGAGCTTTTTTGTACCTACTTTATAAATATTCATCAAATTTTTAAAAGCTCGCTCGCAAGAATACGAGATCGCGTGTAGGTTGATAAGATGACTCAAGTCGTTTCTTAAGGAAAACTAGATTCGGAAATGTTTCTTGTATTTGTCGTTCACGATTAAGAAATAAAAATAAAAATCTAATCTAAACACATGAAACCAAGACTTTAAATTGAACGAAGAACAATAAAATTAAAGGTTTTGAAAAGAATTAAGAAAACAAGTGTTCTAGAGCTTCGATTCGTCTCCACGATCTTTTGAGAAATCTAAATTGATGGTTCACAACGAATCTAGTCTCTACACATTAGATCTAGCCAACAAACCTCATCAATATCATCATCATAAACCTAACACAATCAATTATATGATTCATCATACATGTTTGGGGGGGTGGGGGGTTTGTTGTTTTGAATTAACTAGAAAGCAAAGCATAAGAATTAAATTAAACTAATTAAATGAAAGAAAATAGAATACTTACTAATTAAACGAAGAAAGTTGCAATGTTCCAAGTGAAGTCTTGAATTAGTAAGTATTCCAAGTGAAAATAGAATACTTACTAATTAAACGAAGAAAGTTGCAATGTTCTAATTATATAATCTATGTATTTAGGATTTTTACATACTTTATATTCCTAGGGTTTTAAGGCCTCTTAGGGGCTGACAACCCCAATAAGTGCCCTTCTATTTCTTTAGTTACTCTTTAAATCTCTTAGTTTTAAATTCTTAGATTTTAGATTAGAATAAATAGACTTAATTAGAATTAAGACTTGGGTCTTCTTTATATAGATAAGAGACGTTTCCCTCAATCTAGAGTTTTGAGTTCCTATTTACTCTTATTTCCATATTAAACCCACCGAGTTATAATTAAAATTATTTTCCTTATGTTAAGTTTTTATAATAACCATAGGCCATAAACATTTTCTTTTATTAGCCTTTTGGGGCACATTAACCAATACCATGAGAACAAACCTTAAACCTTTCCCCTTTTACCAACCCACCGGGGCCCATTAGCCATGATTACCTCAATATTTACTTATAAAAGACTACCTCCTTTTCAACCAACCTGTTTTAAGGATAACAGATATATAAAAGCTCAACTACACCTCTAAGTCGGTCACTCGTCTCTTTCGCCAACCTAAATCCATTGTAAAACATCTTGCATGCCGACCTGAATATTGGATGTCATATCAATTTTAATTGATATTGACAAAATGATATAAGTTTGTACAAAATTAAAAAAGAAATATTGTGAAGGGAATGGTAATCGCATCCCGAAGTCAAGATGTGATTACCACAAGCGTTACGTTTTTAAAAAAAACAAAAATTTAAAAGTGAAGCTGGGTATTCTTTGCCAAAAGAAAATATTTTGTGGCCAAATTCAAAACAAATAAACAAATAGCAGGAGGCTAGTGACAACAACATTCAGGGGTCAATTTACCAAATAAAATATCAAGACTGGGATGTTGTTGCCACCACTTTCCCGAGCCAATTTGTAAAAATAAAATTGGGTGTGCGCTAAGCCTAAATAGAATGCCCACCCTTTTCCTCTTCTCTTCATTTCTTTATGTTTCTTTTTAAAAATCATGGCGCAATTTATTTTCCAAAATATTTTTTTTGGCAGCAAATCAGCGTCAAGGCAAGGCACAACAAGAAGCAAGCGACAAGCAGAATAACATGCCGTACTTTTGACAATGTAATTACTATCCCTAAACTTTTTATTTATTTTATGAAAATGAATTATTTGTGTAGATTTTTATTTAATTATATATAGAAATAACTATTTGTTATTGATGAAAGTCTTGTTTATTATTTTTGAATTTGATTTTATTTATTAATTATTTATGAATATTGAATTTATTTGTTTGTGAAAATATATATGTGGATTTTTACTTATTCTTTTTGAATTTATTTTTTAATTATTTATTAACATTGAATTCATTTATTTGTGAAGAAATTGTTAATTATGTGTTAATTTGAATTTATTCAAGTTGAATTTATTTTTTAATTATTTATGAATATTAAATTTATTATTTGTGAGAAAATTGTTAATTATGTGTGAATTATAATTGATTCATTTTGAATTTTTTTAATTAAATTTTGGTGCTTTTATTAAAAAATAGGAGAAAATAGTCTGAATACATAGCAATCAGGAAAAAAACGAAAATATGGATACTAGCGCTTCACAAGAAATCCCCGCTTAAGGGAACTCTTTGAAGATATGCGTATAGGGGTAGAATCTTCATCTTCAGCAATATCCGCCCAAGAACGTCGAGACGCGATACTCATAAGGTCAAGGGAAGGAGAGGATTTAGTATCGTCAACAATGAAAGGAGTATAAGACTCCTGTTGTACTATTTTAACTTCATCAAGTAGTTCTTGGGTACGTCGATCAGTGGCAGGTTTACAAAAAAGTGGGGTGCGATGTTGGCTGCCAATATCCGAATCCTCCACTATGATTCTTTCTTCAAAGTAAGATAGTCTTTTGAGATATGTTGCGGCGATGGAGAAATCTTATTCGAAGAATCAGCTTTCACCTTATCAACATAGCCCGTACTCAAAGATGTTGTTGACGTGAAAGGTGGTTGGGGTTCCTCATAAATCACAAGCTATCGAGAAGTGTCACAAACACTCTCAACCGTCTTATATACGGTTGAATGGTTCTCCCCGCAAAGTTGCGCAGGCTGTTTCTCACCACGGGTTGTGGCAAGCTGTGGCGCTAGACCGGCAGCACCATCATTGGTAGGGTTGTTTTTAAGATCATATGTTGCTGGGTCGACAACAGAGTTATCGAATGCCACATGATCTATGGGGACCACAGAGTGGTTGCTCATCGCAGTCGTGTTATGAAGCATAGATTCATCCAAATTCATGCAATCACCATTATTCAAAACGCCAAAAGCATTCAAAATCAAAGTAGAAGTAGAGGGTTTAGAGGCTTTATTTGCATGCATGGTATTCAGTTTCGCATGAAACTCTTATCGTTGTGGTTCTTGGCGATCATTGGAAACCGATCGTCGATGGGATCTTTTTGAATAATTAACTCTCTGCCAAGAGTCGGCGGGTGCCTGTTGATCCACCCGAGGCTTCAAGGAGGTTCACATTCCAACGGTATGGCCAATATTCTTACAAATCGAGCAAAACATAGGCAAGTTTTCGTAACCAATGGAAACATAACCACAATGACCCACTCTCTCAATCAGAACTGTCTCTTGTAAATCATCATTGAGGTTCAGTTCTACAAGTACATGCACAAAGTGACCAACTGATCCATTAATGGAACGATCATCAAGTTGCAATGGAGAACCAACCTCACTAGCAATATTCAATATAAATGATCGATCCCAATACTCAATCAGAAGTTCATAAATACATATCCAAACTTGAGACGTATTTGAGGATAACTTATAAGGATTAAAATCCGGAGTCCATGGAGAGAGCCTAAAGGTGGCCAAGCCAATCTTCCAAGATGGGTTTTGCGAAAGCTCTGGCCCTATTCTTGGTAGCGAAAAACAAAATGTTGAAGAATCCTTTACCAAGAGGGACAAATTTCCTTGGTTTTCCATGCGTCTTGTAATAAAGCTTTAAGGTTATCAAGCGAGAGAGGTTTCGAACCCTTCACCTGTATTAAGCGACTAATAAGAGACCCTCGTAACCTGGCAACACAGTCTTGGTAAAGTTGTTCGTCAATGGTAACCGAAGTACTCGCCTTCTTTCACTGGAGAAGGATAAGTTGGAACGCGGCAAGCCATAATTTGGGCTTAAGTTGGCTGCTTGGGGGTAGCCTCAAGGTTTCTATCCGATTGCAAAGTGGGAGCCGGTTGACAACGCATAGCAAACTGCGAAGAAGCCTGTGGGTTAACGGAAAAAGGTAAGGATTCAGCCGGTTGGAAGCAAAGAGCAGGCTGTGGAAAAGGTGTCGACGTCGAAGGTCGATTTGTGCTGGAAATCTCGAACAAGGGGAAAGCCTATGAAGCGGGCGTGTACATCGAAGTATTATAATAACTAGTGGGCATCACGGGAGTGGTCCCAGTAGATTGGTGAGGCATCGCAGGGAGTGAAAGCAGACCCTGAAAAACAGAATTCAAATTTGGCGACGAGAGAGGCACATCTATTGATGGCATAACCCATGTGAAGACCAGTGGATCGGAGCTCCCAAGGATGGTGCTTTAATCAGAAAACCATGGCCCTGGCAGTTAAGTACGGGACCCCGAGACATCTAGAAGGCAGCAACATGGGGCATCGGGGCCCATCAGAGGGGAAGCAGCCATCGCGTTGAGCAGATTAGGGTTTGCTGCACGTTGAGGATATACTTGTGCAGCAAGTAGAGGAACCCTAGCCGTCGGGATATTTCCAAAAAAGAATTTCGAAGCCGTCGCTGCGCAAAAAATGGCCAAACCAGTGGGCAGCACTGGAACCAAGGGGGCGGAGCCCTTGCTTGGCGGAACATGATCTGAGGAAGACGTGCATTGTGAATGGATCCGATCAAGCCAATTAGGCGAGAGGGTCTCCATAAATCTGGTCGATGACAGGCAAAGCCGAAGGGAATAAGGCAGCTTCTTTCGTTTTTTCATTTTTCGAAGGATAATGATTCATTTTGAATTTATTTGTTAATTACTTATGAATTTATCAATATATTTTTTATAATTTTTAAACATATCTATCCTTTTAATTATTGGTTAATATGTAATTTAGAAGTCATCACAACATTTTGACAAATATTGCTTTCGTCAATGATTATGACATTTACGAGTAACTTCTACGATATGAGGGTGGAACAAACAATGTCGATTATCCAAATTTAGATCTTACTGAACATCCTCCAATTTTGATTCCAGACTATTCCACTGATTACTTTCACCAAATGAAGGTTGCGATTTAGAATAAAGTGTATGAGAATCACATGATGGAAATGAAATAGACTATGAGTTCTTTCAATTAGGCGGTAGTTTACATAATGAAGATCATTTTGAACCTATCATGGTTGAACGTCCCTGCAACTCATCAACGAGTGGATGGAGGATTGGGACGTATAAGAACATACCTTTTCTTAATTCTAGATATGAAGACATCCCTGTTGATTGTATTGGTGTCCCGCAAAAGAACTACTACTACGACAAAGAGGATGGACTGTTGAAAAAATGCATGATCTTCACAGATAAAAAAAACACGTGATATGGGCCATTAAATATTACTATGTGTGTGTTGCCAAGTGTGCATATAGAGTGGATCTAAGTAACCCAGCTCTTTAGAAAGCTGTTTGTATTGCTAAACCACTTAGTGAGAGTAGTCTAAATATTTTGAGTTCATCAAGTGCCCGTTCACCTCAGTGCAAATGGTATCTCCTCGTAGTTATTGTAAATGAAAGGGTGTTTTGTAAATCACCAAACTGGGTCATGCGCACAAATGTCTTGCATCTCGTGTATGCGATGATCACCCCAAATTTTGTAAAAATATGATTGTTATGTTCATTGTGGTTTTGGTCAAGAGTGATCCTATTTACGCCTTGCATGTACACCTTGTCGTAGAACAAGTATATGGTATACAGTGCCATATCACAAGACATGTCAATGTTTACAACGGTCTCATGAAAATATGAATGGGACATGGAGAGCTCGTTTCAACCTTTACCAAAACACATAGAGGCTTTGCAGACGTACAAACCATGTACAGTAGTTGAGTGGTACATAAATCTTCCAGAGTACATGGTGTGCATATGTTAAGATTTGTGTTCTAGGCATTCAGACCATGTATCGAGGCTTTTAGACATTATCACAAAGTCATCAGTGTTGATGAAACTTTTAAATCGGAAGGTACATGCACAATTGATGAAAACCAACAATTTATTCCATTAGCTTATTCATTTGTTGATTCATAGAGTTATAACTCATGGCATTGGTTCTCTCACATGGTTGCAAAATATCTTTTCACTATATAGAAGGGGATTGTCTTATATCTCATCAACATGCTAGACTGCTTAGTGCAATTCAACAAGTTCAGGCATTTATGCCACATGTTGGATATAACTATTTTTGCTTTAGACATGTCTCTTCTAACTCCAGTATGCAATTCAAGTATGTGAAACTTAAGGATATGTGTTACAAAGCCAGATCAGAACCCAGAGTTCTGGACTTTCATAACATATTGGAGAAGATTACACTTCATGATTCAGAAGCCTTTTCATACTTGTATGACATTAATAAGAATAAGTAGACATTAAGCAACGACCACAACATACGATGTGCGGACCTAATGACCAACTTCTAATAACTACTCTTGTCTAAATCACATTTACCCGAAGTACACAAAAATTTTATAAACACCTGGAAGATGTGATAAGATAGAGTGGAGGCAAGAATTATGGCCTAACAAAATATATAGCATATTCAGAGGAAAACAGCATGCCGGGAAATCTTACCACATTACAGGATATAATTGGATAGCACAAAGAGCACAACTTCCACACGGGTTAATGGATCAGTTCCTGTTCAAAACTTTTGGGTGTCAATGTCGAGTGGAGAATTCTCTTTTGGTATATGGTTGAGTAGTGGTATGTCGTGCTCTAAATTAATCCGAGCATGCATCAATTTCATATTGGATGGTGTAACTTAGTTCGAGATTATTAAAACAGTGTTGCGTACATACTCTACTGGGCTTTTGAACCGTTGTCTGACTCGGAGGATCAGAATGAAGAATGTTTTAAATTAGTTCATAATACAAACACTAGGAGGCCTAAAACTATTGGGAAACTTAGGATCAATAGGATCCATAATGAAATGGACCGGCCCCAAATACGCCGCAGACAATAATATCATGCACAAGAGGTGGCCAATACATCAAAACACGGTGGATGTTAGAGTTCAAGGAATTTATACTAGATAACACAATAATTATTCCATTGGTGTTCATGTTTTAGATTCTAGTCTGATGTTGTAATTCAATTTGCTTCTCTGCTTTCAGTCATTTGACATTACTTGATGTTGTAATTCACATTGCTTTGTTTATTAATGACATTTTTTGTATGAAAATTCATTAAGTAATACTTATCTTTAGGAAATAAATTTTCTTGATTGCATATATTTTGTTGTCAATAAAGTATTTATCTCATGCAACTTTTTATCTGATATTGGTTTAGATCGATTATATGTATTTATCTTGTAGATAACATCGCCAAATGATGGTCCTATATTGACTCAACAACATTTGCATTATTCAAAAACAATCGTGTGTGGTAATTCTTGATGGGGCTCTTATGGTTAAGAGTGTAGCATCTTATATCTTTTAGAATTTTTGTGATGAGAATAAGTATTTTTATCCTTTATTTCTATCTCTAATAGATCATTGGGGTTTCTACGGTATCGCAAATTGTGGAACGATTCACAGACTTGAAAACCATCTGATAATTGCATTGGTTAAGAGATGGCAGTGTGAGACACGTACTTTTAATTTTTACATAGGAAAGGTGACAGTCACACTACATGTTGTTGCCATAATTTGGGGTCTTCTGATCGAAGGTGACCTGATGATAGGCGTTGATGTTCAGCATTCAAGGAAGTATTGGTCCGAGTATATTATACATTAATTAGGTTTGCAGATTTATAGTGATGAGGACATGAAGGGTCAGAATATTTTATCCCTTACGACATTGAGTGAGCATCTTAAAATCTTCCAACCAAATGGTAACACGACATAAGACAAGGTTGTGATGTACACACGTGGCATTGCGTTACTATTACTTTGTTCTATGTTGATTCCCATTGCAAACAACAACTTCGTGTCCAAACAATACCTACATCTTTCCAAGATTGAATGAGATGGACTCATGTATTAGTTTGTGTAGTGTTGTGTTAGCATGTCTATATTGTGAGCCGTGTAAACTGTAAATCCTGAAAAGAAGTCGATTAGTGGTTCGATAGACTTATTAAAGATTTAGGCTTGGTCCTAAATTTCCACCATTAGACTAGAGACTTTATGGCCCATGATCAGTCTTGGAACCATGTACATTAGACATCATGTTGTCCTTACCACCATATGGTGGTAGGTATAACATGTTACTTAATACACATCTATTTTTTAAATTCCATTTTAATAAATTAGCTTTAATGCATGTTTAAATGGATTACATAAAGTAATCATACGCGGAGTGCTAGATATAAGTTACATGTATTGTGGGAGTCTCTTGATCAGTTGAACGAATTATAGGTAATGTAATTAATAAAATTTATTTATTTTATACGATGAAAATTGATGTTAGTTATTCAAATGTGCAATGGACATGGGAGCCATATGATATGAGTGCACCCAATATATTCATCTTGTGTGAAATTGAGCCAGTATCCACTCATATTCTGGTCAATTTTCCAATAATTCGGTATACGAAAGAAGATGCTAGCACCCATTAAGATTGATTGGTAAGAATTACACAATCATTCTTGGCAGGATGACCATTACATTGAGGGGACTATACGTCATCATCACTGGATTAATTATTGGAATCTACGATAGACTACAAGTATACAAAGTACTACAACTAATAGAGGTGCGGGTACGGTGCATGGATATTTCAAATGGCATCAACAAAACAGGTGTCATTTTACCTCGCGTTTAAAGATACATGTCGAAGGAGGATGCTAACCATTAGACGTTGGTGTTCACAATGCCATTATAAGTCTTAATGACTTGTTCCTTGCTCAAAGAATATAGTTATTTCTAAGACTTGATGCTAAAACCTTTTGTGTGTTTTCAGGGTTCTTGGAATGAGCGACTCGACCGTGTTGCGTCAGATGCTAGAGAAAAGGATTTGGACTCTTTATCATCATATGAATGATATAGCTCTATTTGTTCCTAATGAGATGAGGCAACGACTTTGTATTCGTGGAGAGGTAAGATTATGTGCTCCAGTTCCACGTACGGTACACACATCGGGTCATGCAAGAAGGACAGCACCTAGTCCATCCACATCTTCTCATTATAGAGACCCTACATCCGCACCCGATCCATCCTTATTATCTCATCACAAGGCACCCGAAGTCGCACTTGGCCCACCATCATTCTCCCATCATGGTATTAATATGATTCATTAATGATTATTTTTTACATAACATTCTACGATTAATATTACAATAATAGTTTTTTCCCTCTTTCAATTTAGATAAGGCGAGTCAATCACATCTCATAGATATCCCGACCCACATGACGGTGATGATTATGTTCCAACTTTGGATTATCTTGGGTAGAGTTTTATACTCCTCCCATCTTAGGATAGTCGTTCACCAATTTTCTCTAAATAAATAATAATAGTGTATTCCAAGACTTTTCAGTTAGGAATTTCAAAGTGTGAGTCATGCTAATGATATTTGTGGTGCACTTGCGATTAAGAAGGGGCACGAGGATGAAAAAGATAACGCGGTAGGGAAGAGGATGAAGATAATGACACACTAGTGCCAATTTAAAATCTACCTTACAGGTGGCCACATAGACCAGGTACAAAGGTGCGTCATGATGAGAATATTGAGACCCCACATGGAAATAACTACGACCTTGGGATGTGGCACAAGAAGACATTATTGGGACTATTTTATTATTTTTATTTATATGGATATTAGTGTGTTATGCTTTTTAGTTTCTACCATTCAGTAGTTAATAATATATTTACAATCAAATACACCAAAAAAAACAACCATAAAACAAGAACTTAACAATTACAACCATTCAATAAGTAACATAACATGGCGAAGAAATAATAACATACCGGAGAAATAAACACATGATAAAATGAATAGAGCATTAAGTGATAAAAATAACATGCAACGATACTTAATCTTCACTACGCATGTTTCTTCCCCTTCCCACTTCTACTTGAAGAGTGTCTAAGTATGGAATCAAGATTGTTGTTAGTTGGGTACTTTTCGTTGAAAAGTACTTCCATTTTCATGAGTAAGAGTTCCTCGTCAAAAGTTTTACAGCAAATTTTGATTGGACAATCCTTTATTGATTAGAGTAAGTTAGAATGATGAAAGATTCAAAGTGCATGTACTCATTATAGAAGTAATGTAAAACTTGCAAGCATAAACTTCTTTCAGACGTTATGATCCCCGAAGACCATTTTGACATCCCATCCCAAATCGTACCTTAGGTCTGGATTAGTTATTTGAAGAACCTAAATTGTCTTTCAAGTTAGACAATCCTGGCGGTGACTTCAGCCTTGAAAAAGGTCCATTTAATCTTAAGGCAACAACTAAGTAGATCATTTGCTTCCTTAACTCATTTTTCTGGTAATTATCCGTCATTTGGATTCCATACACCTGTTTCTTTTTTAGAGATTATAAATTCCAGTAGGCATTCATATCTCTTAAGGCTCCAATTAGTATTCCCTTCATAATTGTAATCGAGTGTATGGACTCGAAGTGTAGGAGAAAAACCATCATTGTTAAAGTGGTTTGACATTAGCTTTTTTTTTTTTAATAAGAAAGAATTAGTTGATATGTACTTGTTTAGACTTCTCCATTGTTCTTCCAGTACATATTTATAGTGAGAAGAGACTATAGTATTCGAACTTGTATTTCCAATGTCCTTTGTAGGATTTCGATGTAGTCAGAGTTGGCAGGATTATAACTCTTGACAAGACTATATAATGCTAGGTGGTAATAATTAGACTGGGCTTAATATGGCTAAAATTAGTTTACATGTCAAATCTAACAGTAATGTGATAACACACTGCTATAGCGGCAAAGTCTCATCTTTTTCCTAGTCAAAGTTACTATTCGAAGTTTCTTTTTCCCAGTGAAAGTTACTACAATTGCAACATTAGTGTCCACTACATTTTTAGGGTTATAACTCTTGACACTACCACACAATGGATTTACTCTATTTATAACTTTAGATGGAAATAAATTGGATGGATTTTGGGTAACCCAGATTTGTGTGTGTGTGTGTGTGTGTGTGTGTGTGTGTGTGTGTAGATGCTGAAAAACTATCCATCAAATATAAAATAATACAATATTGTCATTCCATCCTTATTATATACAGAGGCTAATAGCAAATTTTGATGAAACCATCTCTATGTAAGAAGATTTTGAGTTAACTTTTACGATCCCAACAAAACCATATGGACCGTGGACATGGAATGAGTCTTCTAGATATTTTTTATCTCTCCAAAATAAAGTATTGAAAAAGGAGCAAAAAAATAAGAAACAAATCTGAGTGTTTGGCAGGTAAGAAATTTACTTCGTGATTATTTTGCATTTCATTTTACTACCGATTACGTAAGAAACATAATAGAGGAAATGGAAATGAGGTACCATCACTAAAATTATTTATTTACAGATTACGGAGTTTATAGGAATCGTGAACATAAACAAGTCTATGTGCATATACCGTCTGCCATTTCATTCTTAATGTAAGTTCTATGCAATACCTCTACCTATAATAATATGAATGTATTTATATATTAGGATTATAAGTAATTTGATGAAAAAGAGAAGTAATAAAGAACGACACAAGAAATTGTTACCCAGTTCGTCAGAGAGAGATTCTGACTACGTTTAGGGGCACTGCCAAGCCAGGAGTTTGTACTATAATAATTTTTTGAGATGAAGTTACAATTACACAACCAGGCTATTTATAACATGAAAACCCTAGTTATAATTTATGTGAATTCCCTTAAATACCCCCAAAAATTCGGTTCGGGGCCAGCCTCTGAACCCCCTATAGTACTTCAGGCTCCACTACTCAACAATATACATTACTAGCACAATTTATTTATGAAGATTAATAATGGTATTGTACCGACACACAAGCACTACTTATTGGACGAGCCATTAATGTGGGAGAAACTGGAAGACATTTTCGGATGAAGCGTCATCACTGTATTACATAATTCAAAAGTACTATAGTATTTGTATTTGTAATATTTGAATTTTATATTAAGTTACCATTCGAATGTGTAATATGATGGAATTAGGATGACCTCGGTTTTGTTGCGCAAGTTGAATTGTGTAATTGTCATCTTTTATCTTTATTAAATAAATTTATTTGTTGGTATCTTCCATGTGCAAGGTTTAATAACTCCCATTTTTATATTTATAAATAGAGTGAACTTACAATGGCTCAATTTACTGATCATGCATGTGAAATATACCAACGACATGACAATACACCGACACATCTTCTACATCTCATCTTTTTTCCAATTAATTGAACTATTCAAATATTTATCTATTTCAATAATGTTTGCTATTTATTTGTCTGCATAAAGTAGTGTTGCTCAGACTATTAAATAAGCGAAAGCAAGCAGGACTTTAAGATGGTGTACTAGACAGCTTTTGTTGCCCTAAAGATGCTAGCAAATAGTGTATATTAGGCATATACTCTTATTCTTGTCTTGTAAACATCTTAAAGCTGGCTGAGGAAATGTATAACACTACTACAAAAAACGCCATCGGAACAGGGTTATAGGCGTCGCTTGTCGTCAAAAACCGATGCCTATAGTCGCGCGGGGTCTTTTTTATAATTAAAAAAAGTTATAGGCGTCGGTTTTTATCCAGTGACCGATGCCTATAGTCGCACGGTTTTTCTTTTATAATAAATAAAAATTATATGCATCGGTTGTATTCGGACAACCGATGCGTATATATTAATAGCATCGGTTGTTTGTTAACAACCGATGCATATAATAATAAGATTACCGAAAAATTTTATCCAAATAAATAGACATTGGTCTTGGTCAAACAACCGATGTCTATTATATCCGAAAAAATAATATGCATCGGTTGTTGAACATCAACCGATGCCTATAGTAGAATATAAATCCAAAAAATATAAAAGCATCGGTTCGTATATAGCAACCTATGCCTATAACTAAATACGGGCATCGGTTCCTGTTAGAACCGATGCCTATTCAAATTTATTTACGCGCCCATTCGCGGGAATAAGCTGATCATAAGTGGCTGAGCGAAAATTTCAAAACATTAAGCATCGGTTTTTATGACATTAACCGATGCTAATAATAATAATTAATTCTAAAACATTCTGTGAAAAAAATGCCATCGGTTTTTATATACAAACTGATGCCTGGAACCAAGTTAGAGCATCGGTTCTGTTGAAGGCCCGATGCTTATTCAAATTTAATTACGCGCGCGTGCCGCAAGAAAAAAAACATTAAAATCGGCTGAAATTTTTTAAAAAATGAAGCATCGGTTGATTACTGAACCCGATGCATATATGAAATAAAGAATATGATAATAATAGCATCGGTTTATTTTGGCATCAGATATGCATCAGTCTCTATGGCAAAAACCAATGCATATTGTTAAATCCCAGTTCTCTAAAAATGCCAGCATTTTTAAAATTAGTAGAAAAACTCATAATTCTGAATTAAATCTTCACATTTATAATTGATGAACAAAAATTCAAAACTCCACCCAAATATCTTTCATCTTTGCTATTGAATTTGTGCACCGTCTCTTTGCAAATTGCAAGGTATGTATTTATATTTTTACATTTTATTGTTTTATATTTATATGCATTTAATCTGAAAAGGCCTGAAGCAGCATTAATATTTGTTCCTGGAAATTGAAAAGACATGATGCATCGGGAAAATTGAAAAGTTATATATGAATTCAAAAAGGCATGATGCATTGGGAAAATTGAAAAGTCATATATGAATTCAAAAAGGTGCACTGTACTTGTTTGAATAAATAACCCTAAGACTGAATTACCTGGGAAACCTGGAAAAATATTAATCTTCACAACACCTTTCTGCCCCTTGAAATTTAAAGCTCGAACTCTTCTTAAAGAAATAATGGCTGACAACACGATTTCGGGACCGCTTCGCAAACTAATGAAAACACGTCAAAAACAAATTGTCCTGCTGATGAAGAAAATGCAGGAAGAACGTTCTGCAGACATGCGGAACGTAGCCGACAAGTTAGATGCAATCACCGATATTTTGAGCAGTATAAATTCTCATTGGGGTGAGGTGGTGCTCTCCATCTCCAAGCTCGAATCTATTCTCATCACCAAGCTTGGTTCTGATGGTGATGATGTTGGTATTCTTAGGCAAGAACGAAGAGGAAGGCTTCCAATGCTTGATTTTTTTTCATGCATTTGTAATGATTATTTTTATGTTTGCATTTGTAACTTTTTTAACTTTTGGTAATTGGAATAAAAACCATTATATTAAATTGATGTGTGCTTTTTTTTTTAACTGTGCTACTTAATAGTAAGGAATAAAATAAAGTTTAGTTTGTTTTGAACCTTTAAGGACTACAAACAAGTTCAGTTGACCCATACATGTAAAATAAATTGTACGTAGCCTAATAACAGAGCAATATAATTATCACAAAATTTCTGATACACATAAAACAGTAGATGACTTGTTAGAGGAACACTTGTTTTTTGATAGTCGACTTTCGTTTGCTTAACATAATAATAAATATAATAATTATAATTAGTTGAATTTTTTATATCAATGTTAATTATAATATAATATGAATTCTAACACTACATAAATTTTGTCAAGAAAACATAATAACAACAACAAAAAAAGTAATTAATGAGAAAGATAAATTATGAACAGAGATATATGCATTTATATTTTCTCTGTTAGTCTTTTTATTGAGTTCTTAATTCAATTGTGTAGTGGAGAGAATGGATCGACGTTGGATGTATGGTAGACGTAATACACTTAAATATATTCAAGGGGTTGAAAGTTTTCTTAGATTTGTTGTGGAGAATAAAGTTAAGACTGCTTCGGAGAGGATTGTGTGTCCTTGTGTTGATTGCGAAAATCTGAGGCAATCTCAAACTACGGACCAAGTGAAGAGCCATTTGATACGTCGTGGTTTTAAAGAAGGTTATTCACGATGGATATGGCATGGTGAGACTTTGCCTGATAATACAGCTCACTCGCCAGCTCCGTCTACGTATGGTACTAGTGATAGTAATACAGAGACCAACTAGGATCTAGACAGTGATCGATTAGATGAAATGTTGCATGACATAGGAGGTGATATCAATAATATTGCTGCGTTTGGTAGATTATCTACTGATGCTAGGAAACCGTTGTACCCTAACTGTACCAAGTTTACAAAGTTATCGTTCATCCTTAATCTATATAACAAGAAGGCGAAGAGTGGATGGAGTGATACGAGTTTCTCGGGGTTACTAGAGCTTCTAAAAGATGTGTTTCCTGATGATAACGAGCTTCCCACTTCAACCTACGAGGCAAAAAAAATGTTGTGCCCGTTGGGTCTGGAGATCGATAGGATACATGCATGTCCAAATGATTGCTATTGTATCGGAATGAATTCAAGGATCTGCGGAACTTCCCAAAATGCGTGGAATCGCGCTATAAAAAAAGGTAGTGATGACGGTGGGCTTGTACAAAAAAAAAGGTCCTCCGGCCAAGGTGTTGTACTATCTCCAGGTTATTCCCGGATTTAAACGGTTGTTTTTGAATACTAAGAAAGCGAAGAATTTGCAGTGGCATGCTGAAGGAAGGAAGAAGGATGGAAAACTAAGACATCCGGCCGATTCTCCACAATGGAGAAACATTGATAGTAAGTTTCCTGAATTTGGTAGTGAGAAGAGAAATCTTCGGCTAGGACTGTACACGGATGGAATGAACCCATTTGGAAACATAAGCAGTCATCATAGTAACTTGGCCAGTTCTTTTAACAATTTATAATATTCCTCCTTGGCTATGCATGAAGCGTAAGTACATCATGTTGTCTTTGTTGATATCCGGGCCTAAGTAACCAGGGAATGACATAGATGTGTACTTGGCACCTCTTATTGAGGATTTGAAAAAATTATGGAATGAGGGTGTGACTGTCTTTGATGCTTATACTCAAACAAATTTCACCTTACGAGCCATGATATTTTGCACAATCAATGATTTTCCAGCGTATGGTAACTTATCAGGTTATGCAAATAAAGGAGCTAAGACATGCCCCATTTGTGAAGATGAGACAAGTAGTATTTGGCTGAAAAATGGTAGAAAAAATGTGTACATGTATACCAGGGCCTTTCTCCAAGTCAGCATCCTTATAGAAAAAAAAGAAAATTTTCAATGGGAAAACTCTGGACCGAGTTGCTAGATCGCCATTATCCGGACGTGCAATTTACAATTATGTTAAAGATATTGATGTTGAGTTCGGAAAACTTTCTAAAATTGTCTCAACGGGTGGTTAGAAGAAGAAATCCATATTTTGGTGTCTACCATACTGGGAACATTTCTTGGTTAGACATTGTATAGATGTGATGCATGTAAAGAAGAATGTATGTGACAGTGTTATTGGAACATTATTAAACATTCCGGATAAGACGAAAGATGGTATTAACTCTAGACAAGACTTGGTGGAAATGTGGATACGGGAGAAGTTAGCTCCGAAAAATACTGACAGGCGAGCTTACCTACCTCCAGCTTGTTATACCATGTCAAAGAAAGAGAAAATTAGTTTTTGTGAGTATTTGAATAAAATTAAGGTTCCTTCTGGTTATTCTTCGAATATTAAAAAGCTCGTTTCAATGAAGGACCTGAAATTGGTTGGTATGAATTCTCATGATTGTCATATCTTGATGCAGCACATACTACCGATTGCAATTCGAGGCTCATTACCAAAAGATGTGAGGCGTACAATAACAAAGCTTTGTCATTTTTTCAACGTAATTTATAGTAAAGTTATTGATCCTGAAATATTAGATGATTTGCAGGCCGATGTTGTTAAAAGGTTATGAGAGTTTGAAATGTTTTTTCCTCCATCATTTTTTGACATTATGGTTCATTTAATTATCCACTTAGTTCGAGAGTTTAAGTTCTGTGGGCCGGTTTTCTTGAGGTACATGTACCCATTTGAGAGAAACATGGGTATAATAAAAGGATTTGTGAGGAATCGTTCTCGGCCTGAAGGGAGTATCATTGAAGATTACGCTGCCGAGGAGGTAATTGAGTTTTGTACAAATTACTTGGAGAATTTTGAAACTATTGGCATTCCTAAATCTCGCCACGAGGGAATGCTTGCAGGAAAAGGTACTATTGGGCTCAAAGCATTCTTTGCAAATTCTGAATTGCGCATCAAGGCACACAAACTCATATTGCAACACATTTCTGAGGTCCATCCATACCTCGACCGGCACATGTCCATTTTAAAACAGCAGAACCCTTCGAGGGATGAAATATGGGTGACCGGAGAACATAATCGCACATTTTATGAATGGTTTAAATAGATAGTAATGCAAGAGTTATCTAGGACATCTAATAACATCACCGAAAGAGTCAAGTGGTTAGCATATGGCCCTGCTTCACAAGTGAGGTGTTATGAAGGTTATGACATCAATGGGTATACGTTTTACATGAAACATCAGGATAACAAAAGTGTGCTGCAGAATAGTTGCATTAACGAGCGATTATTCGAGTGCGAAAGGTAAAGGACCAGTAGATGCTTCTACGTTGTTCTATGGGGTTATTGAGGACATTTGGGAACTTGACTATAAATTGTTCAAGATTCCTCTTTTTCGATGTAGTTGGGTCGACAACGGACGGGGTGTGAGGGTTGATGATTTGGGATCCACTTCGGTTGATTTTAGTCGGTCAGGGTATCGGGATGATCCATTTATACTTGCATCACAAGCAAAACAAGTCTTTTATGTTTCTGATCCTGCCGATTCTAGGTGGTCTCTGGTCCTTCCCAGAAAAAGGAGTATTGTTGGTATTAGCGATGTCGTAGATGAAGACGAGTACGACCACTTCAATGAAACCCCACCATTTTCTATTGATATTAATGAACCTCCGATAGCCTTAGGTGATGGTTATATTCGTTCTGACCATGGAGAAGGAGAGTGGATTGAAAACAAAGATTAATGCACTTAACCTGTAAGATTACTTTTTGGGACGCTGAAATTTACTTGGTCATAATAAGTTATACCAATTGTTTCTGACTCATTTTTTTGTCTCAATTATAAACAAACATCCTTATGCTTAGAAGCAGCTTCATGCGGGGTTAAGAATCAATTCATCACTGTGTCTTCATCTCCATGGTGGTTGCATTGTGTTTTTTTATTTTATTTTTTTTTTGTGTGTGGTTAGGAAAAACACACACACACACCTTTTATTGTTGTTTCAATCTGGGTGTTATTGGTGGAT
The DNA here is from genome assembly GCA_014905375.1 of Phtheirospermum japonicum. NCBI lineage: Eukaryota > Viridiplantae > Streptophyta > Magnoliopsida > Lamiales > Orobanchaceae > Phtheirospermum > Phtheirospermum japonicum. Next base: position 693,084 of record BMAC01000519.1, on the reverse strand, counting down.
CTCCCTTTGTACTGGTGGATTTGGTTCTTTTACCAAAATAGCAAGTTATGAAAGACACTATGTAATTTCATATAGACAGTTTAAAAATAAACTTTCAGTTTTAACCTATGTGAAATATGGTTGAAAGCCACATACTAGGTGTGTTTTTTGTAATGATCTCTTGTGTAATTATCAAATTTGGAAGTGTTTGTATTGTAAATATAAGTTTTGAACAGGGTTTATTTTGTAAATATTGATTTTTTTTGGGTAGATGTATATTTACCAATAAAATTCAAACCAGTGCCTAAACAATAAGCTTTGTTCTTTGTTTTTTTCATGCCAGAATGTCAGTAGCATTGGTTTTTAACATTAGCACCGATGCTTGAAGTGTGTCTAAAGTTTTGCATTTTTTGGCATCTCAGATATATCCTTAAACGAATATAGTTTTGTAAGATCAATATTGATATGTATATACCAACGAAATGCTGTTTTTAATAAATGTATCTTGTAATCAAAGGTTTGAAACATAAATAATCATAGAATTATTTGAAGTGAGTTGTTTCCTATGGACATACTTTAACCATCGGTCGTATTGGTAATAACCGATGCTACTGTTAAGATCTTAGGAAAATTAAAAAAATAATAATAAATTTGGATGGGTTACGGGAAGGCCCTAGCCAATCCGATTAAAGATAAAAGTCGGGACCACGCGCCATGTCCATCAAGCATAATAGTTCTAGGCCCAGTCTAGCCCAATAGTGAATCCCCGGACCAGGGGTCGATTCCAAATGGTCCAAGGGAGGAGAACATTTTTGACTTGCCATATTTCCTCTTAGAAAGGCGATATGGGATAGGTGGGATTATGAAAAGGAAGCTGTTGGTGGAATAAGGAAGACAAAAGCAAACTTTTCATGTTCAAGAACTAAACAACATCAAACAACATCAAGAATTAAAGGATGAAAACGGCATATAATGGTAGAGGATATCAACACAAAACGGAAATTTCATTTAAATTAGATTAGATTAGTTCATTCATTAAAGAAGAGTACAACAGTTCATTCATTAAAAAAAAGTACAACATTCATTCATCTTCATATTTTTTCAGCTTCTCCTTCAAAATTTTGCATTTCTGGCATCTCAAATATTGATATGTATATATACCAACGAAATGCTATTTTCAATGAATGTATCTTGTAATCAAAGGTTTGAAACATAAAATAAGCACATAATTATTTGGAGTGAGTTGTTTCTTATGGACATACTTTAATCATCGGTCCTATTAGTAATAATCGATGATACTGTTAATATCTTAGGAAATCGATGCTTAAAGATTATCAATTGCATCGGATGGTATACAGACAACGGAAGCATATAATCTTAGTAACCAAATTATTTCCGGCTCACTTTGTAGCTGGAACTTCATCTAATCAAAATAATTAAAGTATTCATTTCGTTTGGATGCATAAGCATTAAATTTTTTAAACCAACTTATTTAAGAGCAAATTAGACATTCTAGCACATAACTATGACAAATTAAGAATACCCTCGTTAATATACACTAACAGTCATGATTTTCTTGATTTGCCATTTGCCTCAAAATCTTGTGAAAGATTTTTTTGGTATAAATGTGGAGTGAGTTTATGGGTGGAACATATACAAATAACTAATATAAGGGTAGATTTGGAACTACAAAATGTATATTTTGCATGTTTCCCAATAAAGAAAAAACAGGGGTTTGTCTTCAATATGGATATCTTCAAGGGTAGTAATCATTTCATATAATCAATATCATACCATTTTCACGCAAGCTGAAATTAATTGCCAATGTGGTTTGTGGTTTGAGGTCATGACAACTAAATTATCAATTTCACAGTCTTTTGAGCTGCCCAACCTCTTCATTTACTATTTAAATCTGCCATCAATTGTTTCAACTCACTTTTCTCCTCTTTTGTAATCCTATCCCTTCATATTTCCTCAGATTTTCTTAATCATATATGATGTCGAGCTCGGGGTTCGGAAGCAGCGACGATGAGGCTGGTCCATCCGGCCTCGTAGAACAACTCGAGGCGAAGATAGTCCGCCTCAAGAAAGACTTTGTGTATCAGCTGTTCCACATTGTTGAAATCCTTCTCGAGAGCCAACACTATAAGCAAGAGAGGGATCGCTTGGCAGCTGAGAATGAGGTGTTGAAGGAGAAGCTGAAGAAGTATGAAGATAAATGAACGACAATTGTATTTTTTTTAATTACTGTATGGTTTATTTTAATGAAATTTTTGTTTTTCGTTTTCATCCTTTCTTGATGTTGTGGTTGTTATCTATTTTGTCATTATTGTACTCTGTTTATTTTAATGAAATTTCTGTTTTGTGTTGATTATCCTTTGCCATTTTCATCCTTTAATTTTTGATGTTGTTTATTTCTTGAACATGAAAACGTTGCTTTCTTTACTGGATAATCCCACCTATCCCACATCGGTCTTCCTAAGAGGAAATATGTCAAGTTAAAAATGTTCTCCTCCTTGGACCATTCGGAATTGACCCCTGGTCCGGGGAATACACTATTGGGTTCAACTGGGCCTAGAACTGCTTTTCTTATGGTCCCGGGCTTTGATCTTTAATCGGATTGGCTAGGGCCTGCCCGTATCTCATCACAAGGTTTTTTTTCCCCAAGATAATAACAGTAGCATCGGTTATTACTAATAGGACCGATGCTTAAAGTATATCAGTTGGATCTGTTTGTATGAAAACAACCGATGCATCTATATTGGTTGACCTTCTTTCCCACGTTTTGTTTAACCAGCGATGAATACGCATCGGCTCTTAGTAAAAACAACCGATGCTTAACCCAAAAACATACGATATATTAGGTTTCAAAACAACAAGTATTAAAACCCTCGGAAAAATACAAAATCGGCCTTCAAAAATTCGTCCACACATCTTGCCGAATTATCTTCTATCCCAGATTAAGGATGACTTTAATTCTAACATTCACCTAGACCATCCTCATGCCGCTGTCACGTTTCATGGTATATGTGATTTTATTTAATCCATTTTTTTTTCTTAATTCTGTTCTGATATATATTTGCTTATTTGTGTTGTATGATTTTTTATAATTCTGAATAATTGCAGACACAATTGCAGCATATCCCGCAGAGAATTGTCCATTTTTTTGCAAAGCTTCCGAACAAGGATTCTCAATTGCGCAATCCCCTCGGGTAGACTTGGGGTGTCATAGTGGAGTTGTTTGGTGAAGATGGTGACCAGGTTTGGTCTCTCCATTACTAACTCAAGTTTATTGATGAACAACTTGCGTGTTTAAGTACCCTTATTCGATTTGTGTTATTTATGTTCTTCTGTGTTCAAGACGGCGATACGACTAATTATGAGTTGTATTTATTCGTATGTATATAATAATGTCATTCTTGCTGTGTTGTTTAAGTTTCCGCAGACTAGATATGACTGAGTGTTTTCATTTATACTCTGGTTTCTTTGTTTTTTTGTTTGTTTGTTTATTGTAGGCACGGTTCAAAGGGGAGTGGCTCGATTTTGTGGAGGACAACAAAATTATAGAGGACTATTCCGTTGTCTTCATAAATAATGAGCCTTATATTTTTGACGTAATAGCCTTAGACGGAAAAGGCGTTACAAGCAATCGCTTTGTAGGTGCGAAAGATCTTGACCTTGAGCTCAATCATCTTCCTTCTTTCAAAGTAACACTATCGAAGACTGTTCTAGAGCGTGGACGAATAGTAAGTTGAAGATTTTTTAAATTATCTGCAACTAGTACACTTTCTACCAATTATTGATTTGACGTTAGCAGCTTCTAATCATGCGAGCTTTTTATAGGCCGTTCCAAAGGACTTCTGTACTGAGCATGTGGTCCTAGGTGGTAATGGTCATCAGGTGAAGGCTACAATTTTAGGGTTTTCAGATCGACGTTGGGTTGTTGATGTATCAATCTGGGTATCAGATGGTCACCTTGTCCTTACTAGCTGCTAGGAGATGCTTGAAGATGTATGTTTGCCACTCGAACCTACGCCCTTCATATCTTGGATCTCCCATCTTTAGTTTTTGTTTTGTCATTACAATCTTAGATGTGTTTGGGATGGAATCTGATGTAATGGGGAATTGTTTTATGTTTGGACTATGTGAATGCTTAATCTTTTGCAGTAATGGATTTTATGAGGCCAAAAATTAATTACTTTATAGCCTTTTTATTTATGTGTCAGGCATTTAATAACCTCTAAGATTGGTTGTATTTGTTCTTTCCTCCTAACGTTTATTAACGAATCACATTAACTGATTAATTGACTTAGAATTGCTCAATTAATTTAAGATTCCATCTCCAACTTCTCTGGAAAATAAGAAACATTAAAAATGGATTAATTTATCCTTCGATTAAAAAACATTACTCTCCCGATCCCAACACGTGAACAACGGAACAATCACATTAGCAAACAATAAACGACGTACAACACACTAAAACCACATACACCCCATAGACACCTTTAGCTATTTTTGATCAAGATAACAAACCAAGTAATCAAAAGCGACGTGCACACCCAACGTTCCCGATTTCGCTTCTTCTTAACATATTCTTCAAGCTTACAATTTTCAGCTGCAAGTGCTTCTAGGATTGTTTCGTGCTTCTTCACATCTAATTCAAGTCTCTTTACGTCAGACTCCAACACCTGAACTTTAGATTCAAATTTATTTGCTCGTCTTAAAAGCCCGGGAATAATTTGAGTAGCTCTTGGGCACAATGGGTCCTCAAGCCATTTTAAAAAATTGCACCCTTCAGTATCCTACAATATAATTTACTCCAATCAAAATTAATGCAAACAACCCCTTTAACTACGAAAAATGAAGACTATCAGAAAAATCAAGCGAAAGTACGACACCCCTTTAACTTCAATTGGATCCCATGTTAACATCTTACACAAAACCCCTAAATAATTATAGCCCTAATATCTAAAAATAGGAAAAATTCAACACTTACACGAAATCTTGGACAACTTATATATCTTTTTCCGGGATTGAGGTCTGTCCATGATGTCCGACAAACGACATCATCATCACAATTGCATTTTCCTCTTCCCACAGTGAACTCAGATGTTTGCCTCCAGGCCATTTCCAAGCAAAATGTTGAAATAGCACCCTTTATCTGAAATTGTGGTATATTTATTACAAACAGTTTTAGGGATTTTCATATTGCACCCTAAAATTTTAGATGTTTATGTTTTTGGCCCTAAATTTAAAGAATTCGTAAATTTCATACCATTTATGGGAGTTTAATTTTGTGATAGTCAACATTTAGGCATAAATGAAGAAACAAGTCTTTCAAAAGATGTAATTATGTTTTTAATTTCATTGCCAATAAAATTTACCGTGGCGACCGCAAAAGGGCGAAACGAGGCTCTCCGTAAAGTAGCCTTTGTCTTGAGATTGATAATAACCCCCATTTTCGACGACCAAGGACCTCAATGATCTATCTTTCACATTATAAACAACCAAACGAGCTCCAGCCATCTAAACAACCTCCTCCTCCTCATCTCCAACAAAACACAAAGGCGTGAACCAAGACAAAACTCCATTACAATAAATGCTGAGTTTCATCCAAGACCCTGCCACACCATACTCTTTCATAAGCCAAACATCCGTTCTTTGGTCACCGGTTTCCCTATCCAACAAACAAAGACATCCCCCAAAAACCACAAGTGCATTTGTTTAAAGCTTGCTAACCACATTGACACCAACAGGTGGGGTGATTTAGAAATATGCCTCGGTAACTAAATCTAAAGAAATTATTACAAACTCCATCTCTCCAAATTCACTCATCTTATCATGTACCCAATGGATAGCCCCGTTGAAAAAATTTCTGCAGGGGATGCAAATTACTAAATTACCATAAGGCGAGGTCTTAAGCCGTTTCCAGACACCCGTTTTCACAGAGTACACATATGCACTATCGCAACGGTTAGGCACGAATGGGCCATCATAATCCAAATCGTAATAAGAAAGTAAAACCGCCCTTTAATCATCTCTGGCACTATCATACCGTATCCACATGCGACATGGGTAGTCTCACCCCTAACCAAAGGTGGAGGAGGTAGTCCCACCTGCTCCAGAGTAATGGGGTTCACCAAAACCATCCCACCAGTTAGATTGAGTAGCAGTAGTAACCCATCGCATGAACCCAAAACCAATCTGCACACACCTGGAAATTCGAGCTCTCTTGAAAGGGTGATAATGTTGCCTTTTATGATTTCGATGGAGCGAATGGTGTTAGATGGGGTGATGAGAGTGAGATATTCTTGGCGGGTTATTTTTCGAGCGAGGTGGGATTTGATGAACTGTGGGGTGGAGAGCAAGTTGCACCATTTTTTGATAAAGACCTGAGCCTGCCTATCGATTTTGTAAGGAGGCGTAAGAATATGTCCATCAATATTTATTGGGGAAGATCCATTTTTTCTGTTCAGGACTTTGTAGAGAGTTGGAAGGGATAATGTATGCTTCTGAGAGGCAGGGGAACGCGGGATTTTTTGTAAAATTAGTTACTATTATAGGCATCGGTTATTACTAACAACCGACTTTAGTTGTTTGGTAAAACTTATGAGCATCGGTTGTTTTTGTACAACCGATGCATATAATCATGAAATTCGGCAATTTTTGGGCGATGGAGGGATTCGAACCCGCGTGGCTCGTAGCCTCTGAAAAGTCCAATTTTTCCCCAAACACACGAAAACTAGGTTTTTGAACTAAATTCAGTCCAAAATTTTAAGTTTTCCCACTCCAAAAACCCGCCAGATATTCAGAATCCATATTTTGGAAAAGTTTGGACGATTCTTTCAACCTCACCTGCTGTTCGCTGTCGATTCCCCGTCGCCTGCTGTTCGTCGTAGATTCCCTGTCGCCTTGTTTCATCGTCGCCTGCTACAAATTGCGCAAGAGTGTATGTTTTTAAGTACTTGTTTAGTTCGTTTAATTAACATGTTTGGGTAATGTTCAGGTGTAGAAAATTAAATTCTCCGAGTTGGTAATTGGGGTAACGAACTAAGAATTTTTACCACAACCATCCTTTCGCTTCCCATTTCCAAGTCGGACCTTTCAGATAGAAATGAAACCTTTAAAGTCGGACCTTTCAAGTTGATTGGGTATTTGTTCAGTATTTACACAGTTGAAGACCGGACCTCTGAATTCCATTCCATAACCAATGTCTATGACAGGTTTAATTATCATATTAAATTTAGTTATGGTTGATTAATTAAGACACCCACATGCGTGAATTAGTGTATGGTTGATGCCATTTATTTTACGAATAATTTCACTATTGTATTTTGGACATCCTGTTCACAAGCCATTTGAACCCTCTTGAACTATGTTATGCGGTAAGTACCTTCACAAAAGTTGTTGATATGCTTCTTAGTTGTCTGTAGCTACTAGAATCACCCAAGTATCTATTTTCACTCTTGTAATATGTTTAAAAATTTGGTGTCTTCACAGTAGTTGTCGAGTGATTGTTAGCTTTCATCGACGTATAAATTATATTTTTCATCTAATGTTTTAAGAATTTTATCAACTAACGGCACAGAGTCATGACTGATTCATCAAGCACCCACTCTGAACACGATTCTGAGTCTGTGAGAAGAAGATCTAGAGGCTCAACAACATGCATTAAAATGAAAGCCAAGCCTTCAGAGCAAAAGCATGTCGATTTCGACGATAACAATAAACCCATCGGGAAATATGCTGCGAATTTCAAGAATTACCTGGGTTCTCTAGTTCGGTCGCATGTAGATATTAACACGTCGAGAGTGGTCTGAAGGATGTGATTTGGGAGGATTTGAAGGTATTTAATAATCAACATTTTATAGTAAATCATTTGTTGATGAACACATGTGTTAATATATGTTTGTTTCTTGTTTATTTAGAGAGAGTTCAATATCAAAGGGGATGAGAAGAAGAAGCACTTCCTAAAGGTTGCGGGAGTGAGGTGGACCGCTTTCAAGTCGCGTTTAGTGCGTGACTTCATAAAGATGAAACACCCAAAATATGATCATCCATCCCAGTTATATCATTTTATCATAGCTGATCAGTGGGAGAAATTCGTTAGTGATCATCAATCTGAAGCATTCGAGGCATGTACATTACCTTTTAAAAAGAAAATCACCAGAATTATATATCTAATATTTTACTACAAACTTTTCACCAGGAAAAGAGTAGGAAAGCTCGGGAGAGTCAGTCTCACAACCAGCATCCGCACTTTTTAGGACCCGGTGGATATGCTAGTGCGAAAGACAAGTGGGTTGTATCATACCCTCTCTCGTCATCGTCTTCACGTGCTTCGCTCAGCTCGAATATAGCTCCGGATGATTGCATCTTGGATTGGGTTCGAGCAAGAATCAAGAAGGACGAAAAGGGAAATTATGATATCCTGAATGATCAAACGAAGGGGGCGGTTGATAAAATGGTAATTATATTTTATTGTAAGAATATATATTTTTGGAATTACTTACTTAATGACATGGGAAAAGTGTATTAAATGATGTTTATCATTTCTTGAAACAGGTTGAGAAGGCTCGAGAAGTCAGCGAAGGGACGTTTCTACCGCAGAGGCACGATGACATATTAAATGCGTCTCTTGTGAAGAAGGAGCACCCGGGTCGGGTGCGAGGTGTTGGTAGCCAAGTGAACATGAGGTCTGTTTTTGGTCGACCGAGTCAGACAAGCAGGAGACAAAGTGGAGTGGTGTCAGTGGACGAGGTGAGGGCGGCTCTAACACAAGAAATCACGCAGCAGATGCAGGGCAAGTTTGATGCTCTACAAGCTCAGTTCAACCAGTTGTATGAGCAAGTGAATAATCAAGGTCCGCAGACTCCAGTTATTGACCAAAACATGCCATCAAGAGTTGACGAGGGGGATGACTTCCACACGCCGACGCAAGGTGATCCACATAGTAGTTGCCAATCAGTTGGTGGGACTCCATTTCCTATGGATGAGGTATAAATTAGATAATATGTAGTGTATTTTCACAAACCTAGTCTTTCAAGCACCCTGGTAGTTGATAAGTAAGTAATTCTTAGTTAAGATTCATTATGCATTATCCTTTTTAGAGTCGTTTTTTCATTATTCATGTATTAGAAAATATCAAGTCTCATTTTTTGCTCGTCCTTTCATTATAGAGTAGTTAGTTCTAATTATTGCCTCTTAATGGCATTGCATCGTATTATTTCCAGAAACAAACTTTCATAATTAAAATATATATTTACCTCTATCCAGATTGTGAATTCAATACTAAAGGGGCTGAAAGTAATTAGGTTTGTTATACAATATACTCAGGCCGTTACGATCAAGGGATTTTTGCATTTTTGCATTGTCAATACCTGCATATACTCAGGACATTACGGTATAACCTATAAAACCCGAACTCGTTATCATCAAGTTTTAATTTGTATTCATCATCAGAATATAATCATTTTTATTCAGACCATTAACTTTAAGCTACTTTGAGTAATAGAGTCCGACCGAGTGCCGCCTGGCCCTTTCCATTCTGGGGGACCTAAAAATTATTGCATCCGGGATGGTTTACCCAACCGGCGAGGACACTATCGTGCATCATCAGAAGGTGACACCATATAATGTCAAGGCCTCAGTAGATCAAATTGTCGAGGGTGCAGCACAACTTCCTCTACCGGCTACGGCTCATCCAGAAATGGTGCACGTGGGTGAAACGTTAGACAGCTTTTTGCAGTGGCCGGTCAGTTTGGTTCAGGAAAGAGAGGTAATAATATATGTTTTAATTTCACCAATTATTTATTTAGTTTTAGTATGCTCAATCATGGCCAACTGTACAGGAACATACAAGGCCATGTCCAAAGAAACAGAGAACAAGTCTCATGGAGACAAGTGGTGAGCAATCTGCAACAAAACCAAGGCCACCTCTTGTTGATGACGTAGTCTTGGAGACTTTGGGACCTAATTGCATAGAGCTACACAACATGATCCTATCGATGCCTGTGAATGTGGACCATGTCTCTATGGACCTAGAGAAAACCGTCTTCCATCTTAAAAGAGAGACAAAAATTCACGTGCCACTTGATGATATTCGGAGCCTGTTCAGAATGGAGTGGATTAGTGTTGTTGTTGTGCAAGTCTTTGTGCGGTACGAGCTTTCTTTTTCCTTATCAATTAGTTCAATATTTAGCTTAAATTTATTAAGCTATGAATCTACTTATGATTTACAGGTATCTTCTTGGGTTAGTTGAGCCCGGTGCCATCGGATTTCTTTTTCCAGCGGAGATCTGCAAGAAAAGTATATTAAATGACTCGACTCCTCTGACGATGTACATAAGTGATGCCTTCGGTGCAATGTTTAGCAGGACATTCATTCTAGCACCATACCTAGACGAGTAAATTACTATTTCTTGTTATTTTTTCCTTTACTCCTTTACAGTTGTTATAATTTATAAAGATAGTTAATCTTTGTGCTTATGAAAATGTGTAGTGACCACTGGGTGCTGCTAATGATATGTCCCGGGAAGAATCACGTTTCTATTTTAGATCGGAAGGGACACAAGAGGGGTTTGGATATCAGGACACATGTTAATACGTACGTAAATTTTCCCCCTATATTTGTGTCTCTTATTTTTTGAAAAGGTAACTTCCTGTCCTTTTTTACAATAACATCATAAAAAACAATTCACTTTCAGTTCCTTATTGTCAAAGTAATGTACTGATTCTTTTTCTTGGGCAATTTTCGTGGGCAAGTTGTTTCATAGCATTAATGTAATTCTTCTATTTTCCACAACCTGATTCTTTCTATAGCCTACTCTCATAAAACCGCTTGAAGTCTTTCATTGGATGTAATATAAGACTGGGTGGTTCATCCGCTCATTTTTTGGTTTTAAAACTGTAAATGTTTAATATATAGGTAATAATTTCTTATTGTTTATTCACACTAATACAGACTATGTTAATTAACTGCTTGAGTGCAATGATTACTATTTGCAGGGCAGTTCGGACCTACATGTCAACAAAAGGAAGAAGAGGAAGAAACATGGGGTGGAGTAATCTGCTGGTAAGTTATTTTTTAAGGTATTTTTAATAAAATAGTATATCAGTTATCCTAGAAGGCAAGTTAGTAAAGTTCTTCGACCCATTTCATTTTGACTCACCGATAGATTGATAGGGGAATATTGATCTACTTTCATATGATTTTTGTAGTGTCATCAACAACGAGGAGGCAGTGAGTGTGGATATTATGTCATGAGATATATGTATGACATTTGCATATGGGTCAGTGTCCATTCTTCATTAGACAAGGTACGTGCAAACTCATTTTTTTTAGTAAAAATTTACTGAAGATTTTTTAAACTCCAAACCTAAACTTCATTTTTATAATGAAAAATTAATTTTGAATCGGATTGTGTAGGACTCATTTGGAGATGAACCATATGAGCAAGAAACACTCGACGAAGTTCGTGAGATATGGGCAAAAAATATTACTCGATATATATTTCTCAGTTTTAATTAATTTTTTTTAGTTATTAAGTAATTTATTTTGTAACTTGGTGAAGAACATTATGAGGACATCGGTGGATTTTCCTCTAGATTCTTCTTACTTAATAATATGTCTCTTATTCATTCACAAGGAAAAGCATGGAGTGGAAGACAAATAGCAGAAAAGAGGTTGTCTAAGGATTCAGAGTTGGAATTCAAGCACGAGGTGTTGTTTGAAGCTAAACCTCAACACAAGAATGGAGGAAAGGTTCTGGGGATTCTCCTTTGGAAGGAAACGAGATGATTTTTATTCATGAGCATTTTGCTGTTGAACATGATTCTATGAGGTTGGGGTTTGTTTGCTATACTTGTGCGATGAAAATAATTAGTTCAACTTGAGTTTTATTAGATAGGATGGGAATTTCTGCATTTGAATTATTTATTATTGAATAGAATGCTTTTTTTTATTATATTAATTTTTTGCAAATGGTAATTATCAATTTTCGGGAAAGGTTTTAAAATAAAATTTTTGAAATTCTGAAAAAAATTTATTGAAAAATTTGTGCATCGGTTTGTCCAAACCAATACATATAATCAGATTTAGACATCGATTTTTAACATTATTATATACATCGGTTCTTGACAACAAAACCGATGCATATACTTAAAAAATCGATATCGGTTACTCTACAACGACCGATGTCTATAGGTCACTATAGGCATCGGTTATGTAGACAAGAAACCGATGCCAATAGTTAACATGCACGCATAGGTTGTGAGATACAAAACGATGCCTAAATCTTGCCACGAGGCATCGGTGATTTCAAAAAACCCGATGCGTATACGTAGACATTAAGCATTAGTTGTATGTCAAAGCCGATGCCTAAAGGTAAACTATAAGCATCGGTTGTGTTGTTAACAACCGATGCCTTTAGAGCACATTAGGCATCGGTTTTTATAGAACAAAAACCGATGCCTATAGTGTACCTACATGCATCGGTTTGTATTTAAAAACCGATGCCTAAAGTTCACCTTCAGACATCGGTTGTTTTCCAATAACTGATGCCTTAGAGGACACTATGCATCGGTTGTAGAATAAAATTGATGTCTATAGCTACAATATAGGCATCAGTTGTTTTAGAAAGAACCGATGCGTGTAGTAAAAATTAGGCATCGATTTACATTGAAACTGATGCCTATAGTGCCGCTATAGGCATCGGTTGTTTCACAGTAACCGATGCCTTTGGTGACTGTATTTGGACATTAGTCATTGGCTTGTGATGACTATATGCATCGGTTATAGGCATTGGTTGTAAAATCGATGTCTATTAGAAAAACAACCGATGTTGTTGGGAGTTTCTGTAGTAGTGTGAATATATTAGCAATGTATGTTCGTTACTGCAGTACTGTAAAATCGTTCCTATTTTCTAATCCAATTGACAGTACTCTCTCCACGTGTTGATACCCAGTCATATGGGATTCCAAATTATGGACAATGGTCAAGAAATTATTTGAAGATTCTCAGTAATGTATTTACGTGATAGTGTTCCATTAGTGTAAAAAATTTAGAATACATTTGAACTTACTTCGAGTATTCTTGAAAATATTGAATTTGTACAAGAGTTTTTTTAATCGGCAGTAGTTAAAACTAGAAAGACAAATTTCATTACATTTTTGCCTGTAAATTTCAAGTATACACCCTATAATATGGGCTTTAAAATTTTCAGTTGGATAATTTACACCGTTTAAATATTATTGTCCACAACCTATAAATTATTTATGTATGAGTATACTTGCATGTAGGGATATTGACGCGGACAAAAACATAACGAATTATGTATAAATTAGAGTTAGGATTTTGACGCAAATAGAACTGAACGAATTAAAGGAACAAATAGAACTTCAAGAACAAGAATGTAAAAGTTGAAATTAAAAAAAAAAGTTTTATTATTTTTCTAACTTTTGTTCATTCATTGGTGCTTAAATAAATCATACATTTGTTTACATGACAAGATTACACTCAAAACTATTTTTTAGTGGATCATATAAAGTTTTTCAGTATATAATTTTTGAATAGTCAAAGTTATTATTAGAAGTTGCATTTTCAATGTCGAATATGTTACCTTTATGCACGTGAGTTTCATAAAACTTCTTTAAATATGTGTTCATAGATCCTTGAAATATTTCATACATCATCACTTCATCCACTTTCCACGAATATGAGTTTGAGCCTTTAAAACTTTCTCTACAGTGAAAATAAGACCAAGTGGACTCTTCAAAATGGACATTTTGCTTCTTGAATGTCTCGTGAATCAATATAACACCATTAACTGGTTCATTTGTTGATGATAACAACACTTATGCCATATTGGTTGCGAGATCTGTGGTCCTTTCACAACTCTTGGTTAAGCTAACTTACAATTAGATTTGTCAATGTGTCAAACACCTTTAGAATGGATATACCTTCTTCAAGCAAATCATTGAAACCCCAGGGATCACTTGGGATCATAATTACAAGTTGTGCATGCAACCAAACAACAATGGGTGAATTTCGTAAGGCTATGTATTCAATTTTGTTTTATCAACATTCCAATCATAAATTCATTATTATAAAGCCATTCCTTTGTGACTAGGTTGATCCTGATTTATCAGTAATTTTACAATATGAAAGAAGAACCACTATTTGTTAAAAGGTGGGACATAATATTTATGCAACAGGCAAACTTGCTTTTAAACCACGTATGCTCTAATGACTAATGTTCAACTACACGTATGGCGAAAGGACTTCGTAGAACAAATGCAAGAAGTGATCCCACTATAAAATTACGCTATTGCACCAAGGAGGTTTGCGTTGCTTGTGAAAAATAAAATATTATTGATATTATAAGTGTCAAGAATGTTAGTGTCTTCTACTGAAATGTAATTTCAATGTATTGTTGTAATTATAGGTGTCAAGAATATAAATGTCTTTTATTTTTTTGCAATTTCAATTCGTCATTAAATATCCTATTCATTTTTATTTCTACTTCTATGTAGGTGGTGTAGTCGATCTATTTTCAATATCTCGGGTAAATTACTTTTACCCACTTAAATCTACCAGCTACATGACTGCACAACTATATTTACTTTGATTTTTAACAAATAGTTATATGGTCTTCATGATTAAACGAGTTTCGATGTAGTCAGTCTATTAGCACATCAATGTTGGCTTGATTCTCGAGTAAATAACTTTCATGACTTTAACGACAAAACCATACAATGTCAGAATTACAAACAATGTATGCCTTAACCAACTGAAATCAATTTCACCATTCTGCAACACTATACTTCACACGTTTTTAATGACTTTAATGACCAAATCGCACAATGTCAGAACTACAGACAATGTACGCCTTAACTCATTTGAATTCAATTTTACCCATCTGCATTCACATGTGTATTTCACTTATCTACCAGCGACTACAAAACTGTATTCACCTTTTTTTTTACCTTTGTATTTACTACACAAATATCTTCAAAAACCATACACCTGTAAAATGGGATGTTGGAAAATATTTTTCTAACCACATTTCACTTACACATTATTTTTCAATCATCCTAATATTACCAAAAAAAAAATTAGTTCCCATCAGCATAACAATGTACCAAATTTTAATTTTGAATGAGGCTTTTTTTCTATGATAGAAATTTTAACCAAGTAGAGCATCGATATGGATATTGTGCTTGTTGACAAGTTTCGTTAGAGAAAGCTCAATCTACTCTACGAATCGAGAAGAGGATTACACAACAATATCAAGTAATTTTTGTTGGACAAAATCAATGTCTTCAGGAAAGACTTCGCCATGGACGACACGTCCGAGTTGAACTTCTTGAAAAATGTTACAAACATTTCCATATGATGTTGGGCAACAAGACACTACTAGGAATCACGAGACCAAAAAAGTTCAAGCACCATAATGGCTTGTGCATTTTTAGAATGACATGGTATGAGGAATACTTATTGAATTTGATGGATTGGGTATTCAATTAAAAAAAAATTGAATTGCATTTCTCAATACCACAACCTTATGGGAAATCCTCCATTACAATTGTGATCAAATATTTAATTTCAAATTATTATAATTGTTATTTTAATCTTATTGTATTCATTTCGAAATAAATTTTCTTTTTTTTCCAATTTTAAATAATTATTTAGATTTGAACTTATATATATATATATATATATATGGGTGGGGTCAAATGAGAACCATATCATTATATGCCAACCTGCGAACTAGTACTTTTATTATAGGGCAACACTCTTGTTAGTCCGGACTAACGGATCATCCGTTAGGCCAAAATATCACATCATTACATTATAGTGAAAAAACCAATACATTATAATAAAAAACCAATACATCATAGTACAAAAATATTACAGTACAAAAACCAATACATCATAGCACGGGTCAGAGATTTATGAAAAACTAATACTTTACTGTAAAAAACCAATACATCACAATACAAAAACTAATACATTATAGTATCGGGTCAGATGGCCTAACGGGTCATGACCCGTTAATCTGGCCTAACACAAGTGTTTGCCTTTATTATATATCAGCAGTGCTTTTTATACAATCACAGTGCTCTATTGATATTTTAGTTATATACACCAGCAGTGCTTTTATTATACATCCTAATGCTTTTAATCAAATAAAGAAATACACAAAAAATCTTATTCATCCATTTAATTAGATCTAAGGCCACATATAAGGATATGGTTCTCATTTAAACCTAATCCTATATATATATATATATATATACACACACACACACATATATATATACATATATACACACATATATATACATATATATATAGGATTAGGATCATGTGAGAACCAAATCCCTATGTGGGAACTTTAGGAATCGCTATATTACATTATATGTGATGCTAATTTATATAACCCAAAATACTATTTACATTTTCACGTTGCTATTTTTATGTTCCCTTGATTTTCCTATATAATATAAAAGGTTTCTAGTTCCCACACAGGGATTGGTTCCCATGTGACCCACCCATATATATAAATATATATATATATATATATATATATATTGCACTCCATGCAGCATTACGTTGGGGTAATCCATCCCTTCCGCGTTTAAGCACTCAAACCCGGTTTAATGTGGGGGAGCGTGTCGCTATTTACCCAAATCTGGTCGGGAGATGTAGCCGCTTTCCTAATGAGTCCAAGAGAGGGCAAAAACAGTCGTTATCACGTAGATTGCATGTGTATTGGGGCCACAAGGCTTAGTCCGAGAAAAACTCGTGTATACTATGATCAATGTCGTACCGGTTGGGTGTGTACCGAGCATCCTTCGCATTGTCTCGGCCACAGGGCATCAGGGTGGGAGCGAAGCAATCCTCTAGAAAAAGGCCTTCCACCATGATGAATTCGGGGACACACCTCCTGTGAGTAACTTAACGCACATTGCAGGGTACGTCCGCTGGGCGAGGAGGAGGCACTCCTCGGACAATGGTCTAGATATGTGAAAAATAGTGTAAATAACTAACAACCACACAAATACAATAATGAATAATTAATAAAATATAAAAAACAAACACAAGACATACTTCATATTACAAAAAGTTAAGAAGCAAACTAAACACCAAAAAACTACCGAGAAACTAAAAAAATAAAGTACAATAGTATGGAACTCCTTACAAACTAAGTTAAATTGCATTCTCCTTAGTTAGATTTACATGTACACAATCAAGCACAACTACATCATAAACAACATTTTATCACGCTCCCCATTACAATACATGTGTTTAAGTTTAATGGTTCCATGACAAAATCTTTTGCGACACCCTAAGCGAACGTTTAAACCAAATCTGGCCGCATAGTTCCTATAGAACTTAGTGTCATCATCTATAAGTTAAATCTCTGAAACTCGAACAACTTAACACTTTAATCACACAACGGCACATAGTTCTCTAAAAACCTTGGTGAAACCAAATGCAACTATTTTTGCCACAATCATTGGTGCCTGAAATTAAAAAGTACCACACTCTTAAAATAAAATAAAAACAACTTGAAAATAAAAACAAAATAATTAACTATTGCTACTAAAATATGCTACTAATGAATACAATCTAGGTAGTGCTTTGTTGGTAATTCTGCAGCGCTTTATAAACTATTATTACCTCATTGCGTCTCCCCACCCTTAAATCACCATAACACACAAACACCCCACCCACCCACCACCCCCCCCCCCCCCCCCCCAAAAAAAAAAAAAAAGATGATACCCCATAAACATCCCAAAGAATAAAAAGAGAAAGTCACAAAATTTCTTCACGCATGCCTCCACATGTATCATAAAATCAACAAAACATAACTTAACCCTCTCATTCGATCTCCA
>BMAC01000519.1:667704-670204 GCA_014905375.1 Phtheirospermum japonicum | reverse complement strand
ATCATAACATTTCTAGGATATGCGATATTTTGCCTTCAGGTTCATGAGATAGGTAGTTAGAGAGAATTGAGAATTTTTATCACATCTGGGATACAAATGTTTATTTTCAGTATTCAACATATCATATAACATTTGGGCCACAAGATTCGGCGGTTCTTCTACATTAGGTCTCAACACAAAGTCTGGGTCGGCTGCATCGTGAACCATATTAATGTAGGAATTTGAGAATTCTTCAAGAGCGGCGTAAGATGATCCTCCAACATGAACCTCAGGGTTGACACACTGCGTGGAATCAAGATTTGTTTCACCATTAAATGTTCATATGTTGTAATCTAATACGAAACCATTTTTAACCAGGTGAGACTTGATCTCGTTTACATCATGGTAACTGCGATTCCTTCATTTCGTATGACTACAAGGATGCTTCAAAAAATTTCTCCTCCTTCATTGCATGATGGATGAGAGCAAATTGTATGAATCTCTCCACCCCTTCCACTAATGCTTTGGACAGGTAACCGTCCACCCTCCTTTTGTATATACAACTATAATCAAACTCATTCTATGATATCCTTATTATGATTAATAATATATATAATTAAATTATAGAAAAGTGAGTGGTATGGGAGTGCTTATAGAAAAAATTTGAAATTTTGGTAAGGGCCCTCTCCTATTCAGGAATGTGATGTCCATTAATAAATTTATCTTACAATGCATTTTGCAAACATTAAAATTTCGGCAGCACCTCTCATTAGTTCTCTTAGTACACTTATATTCCAGTGCACTCGAGAACAAAGGAGGGATCGAAACCAAATTTTAAAAGTCCACAAAATACATAGTTACTAAGATAATCACATTCCAATCAAATTTTCAAACTATCCAAATAAGTGGACGATTCAAAATTTAGTATCAAACTCTCTATTTGAAATTAAATCTCAAACGGGTATAAGGTAAAATGTTTGAGTGTAGAAAGAAAGATTATAATCGATCCATAGGTATAATTTTAAAATCTGTTGTTGGAGGGACAAAACCTCCCGATCGGCACCATACACCACATCATGACCGATGTATACAACATGTATGAATTATTCACAGATCATTACATAAATATTAATTAAATACAACATTCACTTGCCGATCACCATGGCATTTGAAAACCCCCACCACACACATTTTAAAAGTTTTTAAAATCACCATCATATTTAAAAAAGTCAATTATTGGAGGAACAAAACCTCCCGGTCGGTGTCGTACACCACGTCATCTTCGATGTATACACCAACCAATCACAACGTGTATATATTAATCATAGATCATAATACAAATATTAATTAAACGCAACATTTACTTTCCTATTACCATGGCATTTCAAAACTACCACCACGTAAATTTAAAAAGTTTTAAAAACCACCATCACATTTTAAAAAATTTAAAATTCATTATGAGGGATGATACCTCCCGGTCGGCACCATGCACCACGTCATCCCCGTCGTATACACCAACCAATTAGAACATGTATATATTATTCACAGATCATAACATAAATATTAATTAAGCACAACATTCACTTGCCGATCACCACGACATTTGAAAACCCCCACCAAGCACACTTTAAAACTTTTCAAATATGAAGTATTTTACAATTCAACCATTTAATTTGAATTAATTGCTAAAATACACTCTAACTAACCTTAATTTCCAAAATCAAACTCAAATATCTAAATAATTAAAATTCAACCCTAATTTTTAAAACATTCCTCATTTAAACCCCAAACTAACCCTATTTTTGAAATTAAACTCAAATATCTAAATATTTACAGTTCATCTCTAATTTCTTCAATTGGTTATTAATTAAGCCAAACAATAATTAACATCTTCGAAATCAACCTCAAATATCTAAATATTTATAATTCAACCCTAAATTTTAAATTAATTATTAAATAAACCTCAAACTAACCTTAATTTTTTAAATCAAACTCAATTATCTATATAATTACAATTCAATCTAACTTCCTGAATTACTTGTTAATTAAGTCCAACAATAATAAATATTTTCTAGTTAAATCTAAAATTATATATTAAATAATTAATTAAATATTTAAAAAATAAATAAAAATAACCCTGCTGTGGTGGCAGATATAGGTGCAGCTGAGGTGGTGGCGGCGGCCGTTTGGAGCTCAGTGGTTGCATTTTGGAGCTCGATTGCAGTGGGTGGTGGAGCTCGCAGGTGGTGTGGCGGGCTCTCGCGGCGTTGGTGGTGGCAGGCGCTGCGGTGGTGGTGGCTGAAGGCGAAACTACTATAGCTTTGGTTGTTGTTGTCGCTTTTTTTTTTTTTTGTTTAGAAACATATAGGGAGACAAAGAGTTAGGGATGATATATATATGTTTCGCATTTTCACTTATGGCCGCAATGGTAGTTCGCATATAATTGTATTTTCTCTTATATTGTTGACATCAGCAATATTAGCCACCAGCTACCATTAGTAAGTCTGCCCGCAAATAATGC
>BMAC01000519.1:646753-660928 GCA_014905375.1 Phtheirospermum japonicum | reverse complement strand
TTGTGTGTGTATTGTTTTGTATATAATTGTGGTATTTTTCTTATATTTTTAATTAGGGTTTAGTGTCGTTTTTAGTGGTTTTGAGTCGAGTTTTATTAGGTTATTTGTTTATTTTCTTATTTTGTTATTTTTCGTGTTTCTTGTTAATTTTATACTTAATTTGGTTAAATGGGTTCAATTAATTTGAGGTTTGGTGAAAATTCTTGGGTTTTTATGTTCAAAGATTCTCATTTCATTAGTGGCTCAATGATTTGAATTCAAGCCAAGGCATGGAGGGCTCAAAACTCAAGCAAAGTCGTGCCAAGACATGCCAAGATTCGTGCCAAGAGCAAGCTCCAATATGGCAAACATTCTCGTATATAATATATATATATATATATATATATATATATATATATATATATATATATATATATATATATATATACACACACACACATATATATATATCATATATACACACATATATATACATATATATATAGGATTAGGATCATGTGAGAACCAAATCCCTATGTGGGGAACTTTAGGAATCGCTATATTACATTATATGTGATGCTAATTTATATAACCCAAAATACTATTTACATTTTCACGTTGCTATTTTTATGTTCCCTTGATTTTCCTATATAATATAAAAGGTTTCCTAGTTCCCACACAGGGATTGGTTCCCATGTGACCCACCCATATATATAAATATATATATATATATATATATATATATATTGCACTCCATGCAGCATTACGTTGGGGTAATCCATCCCTTCCGCGTTTAAGCACTCAAACCCGGTTTAATGTGGGGGAGCGTGTCGCTATTTACCCAAATCTGGTCGGGAGATGTAGCCGCTTTCCTAATGAGTCCAAGAGAGGGCAAAAACAGTCGTTATCACGTAGATTGCATGTGTATTGGGGCCACAAGGCTTAGTCCGAGAAAAACTCGTGTATACTATGATCAATGTCGTACCGGTTGGGTGTGTACCGAGCATCCTTCGCATTGTCCTCGGCCACAGGGCCATCAGGGTGGGAGCGAAGGCAATCCTCTAGAAAAAGGCCTTCCACCATGATGAATTCGGGGACACACCTCCTGTGAGTAACTTAACGCACATTGCAGGGTACGTCCCGCTGGGCGAGGAGGAGGCACTCCTCGGACAATGGTCTAGATATGTGAAAAATAGTGTAAATAACTAACAACCACACAAATACAATAATGAATAATTAATAAAAATATAAAAAAACAAACACAAGACATACTTCATATTACAAAAAGTTAAGAAGCAAACTAAACACCAAAAAACTACCGAGAAACTAAAAAAATAAAGTACAATAGTATGGAACTCCTTACAAACTAAGTTAAATTGCATTCTCCTTAGTTAGATTTACATGTACACAATCAAGCACAACTACATCATAAACAACATTTTATCACGCTCCCCATTACAATACATGTGTTTAAGTTTAATGGTTCCATGACAAAATCTTTTGCGACACCCTAAGCGAACGTTTAAACCAAATCTGGCCGCATAGTTCCTATAGAACTTAGTGTCATCATCTATAAGTTAAATCTCTGAAACTCGAACAACTTAACACTTTAATCACACAACGGCACATAGTTCTCTAAAAACCTTGGTGAAACCAAATGCAACTATTTTTGCCACAATCATTGGTGCCTGAAATTAAAAAGTACCACACTCTTAAAATAAAATAAAAACAACTTGAAAATAAAAACAAAATAATTAACTATTGCTACTAAAATATGCTACTAATGAATACAATCTAGGTAGTGCTTTGTTGGTAATTCTGCAGCGCTTTATAAACTATTATTACCTCATTGTGTGTGTATTGTTTTGTATATAATTGTGGTATTTTTCTTATATTTTTAATTAGGGTTTAGTGTCGTTTTTAGTGGTTTTGAGTCGAGTTTTATTAGGTTATTTGTTTATTTTCTTGTTTTGTTATTTTTCGTGTTTCTTGTTAATTTTATACTTAATATGGTTAAATGGGTTCAATTAATTTGAGGTTTGGTGAAAATACTTGGGTTTTTATGTTCAAGATTCTCATTTCATTAGTGGCTCAATGATTTGAATTCAAGCCAAGGCATGGAGGCTCAAAACTCAAGCAAAGTCGTGCCAAGACATGTCAAGATTCGTGCCAAGAGCAAGCTCCAATATGGCAAACATTCTGGAATGTTAGCCAAGGCATGGCGAAGCCAAAATCCACGCCAGCACACTTGACGCATGATGATGCATGCCTAGGCAAGCCCATTTCTGTGCCAAACGGCGCCTAGCCTCGCCAGGCAGCGCCTATCCTCTCTCCCAGCGGCGCCTGCCCATTTCCTTACCGACTCCAGCGCCCACCCGCAGCGCTAGGGCATGCCAACACTTGCCAAATCAGCGCCCGCGCATGACTCTCCTAGGGCCAGCACACGCCTCTCCCAGCGCCAGCGCCCGCCAAGGCCAACGCCCATTTCTACGCCAAGAGCGACGCCCAGCCCATGCGCGCCCAAGATCGCCCATCTGTCGAGCCTCCTCGAGCCAAGGCCGAGCCAAATCAAGCTAAACACCTAGCCAAGTGGCTACGAAGGCCATTCGGGTCAAACCCGGGAAATCAAGCCCTTAAGGATAATTTGACCCATTTAATCCCAATTAAATCTAGTATAAACAGGACACAACTCTCATTTTGTAAAAATACACTCTCCTCCCAACCCATGCTTGGGTTTGGAATTTATTTCTCTCTCTAGATCTTAGATTTAATTTCAATCTTTTCCTTGGTTTTGTAAGCTCAAGAAGAATTCAAGACATCACTTGGATTTTATTTTTACTATTTCATTCAAGTTTGTTGTTCCTTGCCTTAATTCAAGTAAGTTTTCCTTTAATTTCATGCTTGTTCTTTAATTTCATGTGTGTTCTTCGATTTATGCATTTTGCCTTAACTCTTAGATTTATTGTTATATTTGGTGATTTGGCTATGGAATCTAGGTGAGTGACACACCAAGATCATAGATCGAGTCCTTTATCATTTTTATTTTGAGTATTTCATATGCTTTATTTTGGTTTTTATTTTCATGCATGGTTTTATGTTGAATCCTAGATCTACTCTTTGTTTCTTGTTATTTTTCGTAAAGATTTGAACTTTCACGTCAAATTTAATTGCTCTTTCTATTGGTGCTTTAGATTTTTGTTATTTTTCATTATTTTATATTTTATGATCATGCATACATAGTTGTACCTAAGGTTTATTTGCTTGTACCTTGTTGTTTCCTTGCTTTTATTTGCTTATACACTACAAAAAAAACGACAGTTCTGGCGGATATGCTGACGGGTAAAAAGCCGTCAGCAATGATGACGGTATTACTGGCGGGTTTGCTGACGGCCGTGGCCGTCAGCAAATAAACCCGTCAGCATCCCGTTAGAGAAAGAGCGGGAATTTTCCCGCTTAATTATCCTGACGGGCTAACCCGTCAGGATATAATTTTAATTAAAAAAAACAAAAAAAATATATGCTGACGGGCAAGACGTCAGCAATTTATTTAAAATATAATTTATAATATTATAATTATAATACATATTAAATAATATTATATATTTATAATTTAATTAATTATTTATAAATATAATATAATATAAATTATACATTTATAAATATAATATATTAATTATATATTTATAAATAATATTATATATTTATAATAATATAATATTATTATTTATATATAATATATAACAAATATATATTTCAAATAATATACATTTATAATTATTTATAAATAATTATATTTATAATATATGTATATATATATATATATTTATTTATTATAAATATATTTATAATAATATTATGCATTTATATATTATTATTCATAAATATAATCTACATTTATAAATATAATATAATTAATTATAATTATAATTTATAACTTAATTTATATCTAATATATATTAAAAGTATATAATCTTTCACGAGCAACCACTCCTTGTTTAGGCCCGGACTAACGGATCATACGTTAGGCCAAAATTTCATATCAAATACATTATAATGCAAAAAACCAATACATTATAATAAAAAAACCAATACATCCTATTACAAATATATCACAGTACAAAAATCAAAACATCATAGTACGGGTCAGAGATTTATGAAAAACTAATACTTTACAGTACAAAAACCAATACATCACTGTACAAAAACCAATATATTATAATATCGGGTCAAATGGCCTAACGGGTCATGACCCGTTAATCTGGTATAACACAAGTGTTTTGCCATCTTTCACATGTAATCGACTTGGCGAGACGGTAAACACCACTCCTCTATTTGCAAGAGGCCTGGGGTTCGAATCCCACCCATGCCACATGTGGGGGAATTAAATTAAACACAGGTTGGGTTGTGGGTTGTGGGCTGGGTTGGGCTCCGGCGGGTTGGGCTAGGCCCGCCTAGTTTTTTTTTTATAATATTTAAAAAAAAAAAGGGGAAAAATACTGACGGGCGCTACCGCTCAGCATGCCGTCAGTTCTTGACGGGTACGTTAAAGCCGTCAGGATTCCGTATACTGGCGGATTTGGCCGTCAGCATCGCCGGGTTTTTTTATAGTGATATTCTTTATTGCCTTGCAATTTCAACAAGGCAACATGCTCGAGGCATTTGAAATACTTGCATTTGCTTTTCATAGTTAGTCATTTTACTTGCTTTAATTGCCTTTATTTCTTTTTTATTTTCATTCTCCCTCTATTTTCACAATCTTTTACTGCATAGATCTCTAGCAATCATTCGAATTTCGAGAATACCAAGCCATGAACCCCTTATATTTTCATCACCACTAGAATCTACAAAAAAATATGTATGTATGTAAATGTATTAACTTTTTTCCCACAATCACGTTCCTTTTTTTTTTTTTTTAACATTTCTCTCTTCTATTTAATTCGAAATAGTTTATTTAAACCTCGGTGGTATTAAACTCATTCACATAATTTTTGAATCTATTTTATGTATCATTAATTTCAATAGTTTTTTCTTTATGTTCTATTTACAATTTTTTGAATTAAATTATTTTCACCTTTTAAATATGTGTACTAGCAACTTAAAATAGATGTATATGATCACGTGTGGTTAAAATGTAGAATTCATTCATTAATTCATGTATTTCACAAAAATGATCCACTAAACACATGGGGTGGTAAATTTAGTTCATCAATAAAAAATTTGTCGAACATTTAGTTCAATTTTGAAGATTTTTACCAAAAAAATCGTTGGTCAAAACCCAAGGGGTGACAAATTAGTCCATCAATTAAATTTTTTTCGCAGATTTAGTGAAGAGTTTATGGTTATGTGTGTCGCGTGCGATTTCTTGGCAAGAATACTAATTACGGGTAAAACTAGGCTAAATGTGTTATAAAAATTTAATTTGTAAACTAAGTTTACTACCTCTTTTTTATCAGTGAAATATTTTTGCCAAATTCAAAACATTAATACAGAAATTCTACATTTTATCTAATCATATGTTGTTAAGTATTAATTAAAAGGCACTGTATAATTTTAGGTATTATAAAATCATGTCACATCAAATCACGTGAGCAAAAAAAGCATAATATATAAAAGGAAAAGTATAAGGAGAATACATAAAAGAGAGAAGAAGGAAGACGGTAGAAATTAGGGTTCTCTTATTCATCAAAGACTCCCTTTATATAGGGTATCAATTACATGTTTCCATAACACATAAAGATAATAAATACCTAAACTGTCCCTCATCAGTTATTTGTTGACGAAGGCACATAATTGTGTATTTCCTTCAACACTCCCCTTGGCCAAGTCAAAGGGTGAAATGGTATTTATTGTTGCCTCGTTAAAACATTGCCAAATAAAAAACCCAATGGGAAAAATAAAACTTGGTCTAAGGAAAAAGAGTACAACACACCTATGTTGAGACTCCCTCTAAAGTGTACACCTCTTGTTGATATGTACATCTATAAAGATAACTTTGGAAGTCTCCACTTCCTCAATTTACTTGGTTCATGAGAAAGTGCATAATTGTTGGTTGTATATGAGTTGTGGTGATATTACTCGTATTATCACATTTTCTTTAGTGATAGAGTTCAAGACACTATTCTCAGAAATATGTATGATCATAACATTTACCATATATACTCACGAACTACTACATGTATGATAATGATCTCTTTACGTGGATCGAGTGAATAACCAACATCAACGATAGTATTTGGTGTTTCACAGTAGGAAGTAAACTCAACATTTTATTTAGGGGTTACAAGACCATCTGCAGTCCCAATTATATTTATGAATGGGAAAAACATACTCGCTTCAATGGTTTCTTTTAGGTATCAAATTAAATTTTGATTCTATTCTAGTGACATTGCGCTTTCTTGAGTTAAATCAAGATAACAATTTTGAGAAATTAATATTTGGTCAAGTGTATTAGTAATGGTACAATAATGCGCATATTGTACGTAGGTAGAGAATTTCAGCTCCCACCAGTTCTTCGCCTTTCCACCAATCATAGAAGTGCTAACATATTGCACTTATCCATATTTAACTGCCTGATCATCTTTTGAATATATGCAAACTGTAGAATTTAGTATTCCACAAACTCGGATTTAGTTTAAAGCTTTAACATGACCGAGTTTTCCCATGGTTCATTATCTCAAATTAAAATTTCAAATAACTAGCGATATCTCTTATTTCATTAAGAGAGTATATTATGTTCTTTTTATCGACATATACAATTATAATCGCAAATTTGAAACTTATTTTCTTTATAAATACGCAAGGGCATAGATTATGTTTTCCCAATCAAATAGTCACTTAGACGGTTATTCCACATCCGTCTGGATTGTTTCGATTCATAAAGTCAGTGTTTTAATTTAAATGCAAATGCACTCCGTGGCTTAGAGTCACTTGCCTTGGCAATTAAAGGCCAGCAAGCATTTTCGTATATATCTCTAAATCACGATCCCCATAGAGATATGATGTAACCACAAGTATAAGATACATCCTCAGTTCTTTGGAATTATAACATCTATTATAGGAGAGTACATATTCACATAGTCAATTCCAGGGCGTTTCGAGAAACTTTGTGCTTCAAATATAGATTTGCATCTCATGGATTTATTTTTCTCATTTCTCTTTCTAACAAAACTTTGTTTATATTCTAAAGACTTTACACTTGGTGAGGTTAGCACTACCGAACCAGATACCTTCCTTGTTGTCAGTGAATTTAGTTCTGCCTGAATTGATTCTTTACATGTAAGTCAATTTGCTCTATATTGATATTTCAATCGAGTGTGGTTCGATACTATTGTGCTTTATAATACTTGAGCAACAATGTATATATCATCAATGTGTGTAGAAGATCTTTCCTTCAACTCATATAAACTAATATTGTACATTGAGATTTCTTTATTCTATGGAATCATATTAAACTTCGGAGCGTCCTCCAGTAATGATTCATGGACATAAGTATAATCAGAGATAATCTCATGAGAGTCATTATATTCATTGATGATCAATTAAAAATGTGTCATACATGCCCTCTTAGTCCTTGGGCGAGTATTGATCGAACCAAGTGACCTCCCTCTATTCCTTTTGGGAGTCACGACCTCAACCACACTTCCACTAAGTATGGTTGCAATGTCTTACTATGAGACATTGTGCCCTTTATTGGGACTTTTAACCTTGCAGACACATTTGCAGCTTGTATATATATGATCTCGTCACTTTAGAGATTGAGTCTTCTATACTTTGAAGATCAATTGTTCACTTTACTTTTCTTTCACGTTACATTGTGAAATGCGGGGATCATAATGAGACATAGTATGAAACTATTCCTGTTGTTCCATTAGAAAATACTTTTTCTTATCTCTCCCTAACGACGGGAAGATTGTCTCATTAGAGTGACAAATTCTCTAATTTAGCGATAAAGATATCGTCTGTCAAAGGTTTCAAATAGATGATTGAATGTTAGAGATTCATATCAAATATAAATACTTAATCGTCTTTAGAAACCCATATGAATGCGATGTGTGGGATCAATAGGCATATATACTGCGTAATCAAATATGCGTAGATATAAATTATCAGGCTTATATCCAGTTCCCAACTGGTACACAAAATATCTGGTTAGCAGTGGTTTATAAACGAATAAGTAAGAGTTGCGTGCAATATTGCATAACCTTGTGCAAAGACAAATGAGTGCGCATAAATATTGTCTTAGTCACCATCTACATTCTTTGTGATGGTGTCTACTTTGAGACCTTATTATATATGCACATTAGGGTACAAGACCCAGTACATCGATCTTTATTAAAATGCAATAGACATCAAGTACTTTTCATGTAAACTCTCTAGTATTATGAGTTTGGTGATTTATAAGGGTGGTGAGTCCTCAATCATATTAAATGTGCTAGAAGTTTTTCAAATGTAACATTTTATGGACAATACGTGCCGAAACATCGACCAAAACTATAAAATACTTGAATAATTCGCATTTAGAATGGTTATGTCCACACGTATCATCAATTATCAATTATAAGAATGGAATATTATACTTTGTATCTTTAGCTAATACATGTCTCAATCATACAGTTTTGCTAATGAACAAGTTTTAAAAAAAATGAGCGATGTATCTTTGAGATATGAATGTATGTAGTGCTCCTAGTACTTTAGAATGCACTAGCTATAGTTGAACAGCATGACACTATACTGTGCATCAAATTTCTATCTCATTTTATATTTCACTCAAATAAAAGATGTTCATGTTAATTTCTTATAATATGGACCATCATATCACTATGACCAAAAATTCCATGTCAGTCGTGTCAAAACTTGAATGAGCCAGTGTCCAAGAGTTCTTTGTTTGTTATAACTTATGATTCAATAATCAAAAAGTAGCAAAGTAAAATTACTAGATTGACTCTAAAACCATAAACTAAAAGTATAGTTTCATTCTCATAATGTACTTCTTAGTGATAATCATCAACATGAATATCATCAAACTTAACAAGGTTCGTTCTCTCTTGGTCCATAATGAGCTTTTACGACTTTAATCAATGTGCCACCAGGCATTAAGACTTTGTCACATATAAATATCAATTAAGTGAATAATTGTCTATTCCTCGACAAATTCTCACATTCCTCCAAAGTTGAATGAAATACTTTTCATTCTAATATTTTACATTATTTACTAGTTACGTTACATTATATCTAATAATTTTCTCATGAACCTTGTATGTGAATGTGTGGTAAATAAACTCAAGTACATTCAATGATTTAGAATGAAATACAAAATTTACCAATAAGCAAAAAATAATTAAATCAGGCCACATCACATAAATCTAACTCAAAATAAATTTTAACACCAAATACAATAGTCTAATGTGAATGATTGATTATACTTTCATCAATCATAATAGAGGATATCTATGGACTAAGAAAGGTTATTGGGGGAACCTCCATGACTTCTACCTTGTGGTTCATTCTTCTCATATAGGTAGGGGATCAACATGTCTCTTACTTTGAGGTTATTTCAACTATTCATATCGATCCTAGTTAGCCTCAAGAAATTTCTTTATCCGGAGGTCTAACATTGGTATTATGAAAAATAATTCATGTCTCTCAATGACTTATTATTATAATTAATATTATACAAGTGCATTTGTATGTTTGCTGAAGTGGAAAAAAATAGAGTGAGATCGTATCTCTCAATTTATTATTGTCATTTAAAGTTACTTTCTTTTTCACATATGGTAAGACATGTTTTTAGTCGCAACATATCAAAGTCATTGACCCTTTTTAGCAAGCAAACCAATTTCTTTTCACTAAATTCTTAGGCTTGGAAATAGTGTTTTATAAAATTCTTAAAATATTCATTTAGAGTACATCAAGAATTCATTGAGATTTTGAAACTACATATACTTCCAATATAAGATTTGGGGTCAATATGAATTCTCAAGTTCATAAGAGAATTGACTTTGACTAAGTTTGACGATTCTTTGTCAATTAGGGGTTGATGAGTGATATTATTGTGGAATTGTAGTTATTCTAATTTCCACATCAAATGAATAATGGTAGTACTCAATTTCTTTTGAGTATATTAAATTGTATTTAGACTGAGTTAGTTTAGTCAATTTCTTTAGATAATAAATTTGAAAAATATCTCTTTCTTTAATATTATGTGAATATACTTTGTCACAAGACTTATTTATACAATGCTTTATAATTCATGAACTTTTATTATCATGAAAATATGTAAATGTACAATCAATAATGCATACATTGAAAGTATAAAATCAACTTGAAGAGAACTATCAACATACATGAATCTATCAATTCATCGAAATTCATGATCAACATACATGAAATCTATCAATTTATCGAAATTCATGATTAACTAAACATATTGGCAAAATCATGATCAACCTCTCATCTAATCGTGTAAATAACTTTATTTACGATTTCTTAGAAATCATCTAAAACATAAGTAATAATATATTATGTACTCTATGAATATCACTAAAGTATTGCAAAATTTCATGTTTGTTAATATTACACATAACATCACATGCATATAATCATAGGTAACATATATAAATATACATATAATACATACCATGCCATATATACATATTGCCAAATATTTATTAGTTGCATTTAATAATTAATAGGGTAATTAGAGTTACCTTGGAGGAAAGTCATGATTCTTTCCTAATTTTATTTTTAGGTTTCAAATTATACAAAACTTCAAATCCGATCTCCACCTTACAGATTCAACCTTTACGTGTTTTGAATAATATATCCAAGATTAAACTTTATCCAACGGTTAGATTGTGCGTAATTGAACTTTTAAAATAAGGTGGGCAGACAGTTCCGAGAAACAGGATCAGCTCTATTCAAAATTCATTATCGGGTACTTCACACTTGATATTCAAATTTCCACCATTCATAATGAACCTGTATATGTTAGGAATAACATATTCAAATTTTGGATTGATCCAACGGTTCGATTATGAGAAATCTTTTTTTGAAAACCTCTACACAGAAAATTGCTAAAGCAGAATCTGCTTTGTTCAAAAATTTATATATATTTTCTCTTCTCTTCAAATCCAATCTCCACCGTTCAGAATGTAATTCAAAAGGTATGGAAGGTTCTGTACAAATTTGAGCTCGATCCAACGGTTGAAACTCGAGTAACCGACTTAAATATACAACGCAATTAGATTTTCGGCGTACGAAAATTGTATAATTGGTGCTTTGGTTATGCAGGCTTATTATCGATCATTAGATTAGAGTTTCGTGTTGATAACGTGTAAAAGAAAAAAACTCCCTTTATATTCGATATCAATTACATGTTTTCATAATACATAAAGATAATAAATATCTAGACTGTCCCTCATTAATTACTTGATCAGTTACTTGTTTACGAAGGCACATGAATTGTGTTTTTCCTTCAACACAATCAAGTATTATTTTAATTTGTTTTGATAATTTGGTCAATTCCGCAGATATAATTTACTACTAATCACTAACTCATACCTTTTATACAAAATGAACAAAATGAGTGAGAACAGAAAATCCGGCGCCAAAATTTAATGCCGTCACATCACATATTATAAATCCGAGCAACCCTAGTTTTCATTTATCATCTTTTCCTTTCCATCTATCCTTCATATTAGCAGCCAAACAAAAAAAAAAAAAGAAAAAAAAATGTCTGCCGAGAAAAAAGCAACCCTAGTTTTCATTCCCTTCCCCGTCGTAAGTCATCATGCCGCAGCCATACAAATGGCCAAGCTCCTGTTGGATCGCAACGAGCACCTCTCGATCACGATCATCATCATGAAGTTGCCAATCGACACGAAAACCAGCTCTACTTCCAAGAAAAATCCGCCCGACGATAATTCTCGAATAAACTACTTCGAGATCACGCCACAACATGATTCCAGCTTTGCCGAGTGGAGTAGTAAATCTCCGATTCCCTTCATGACTCGCTTCATGGAGAGCCAAACGGCCACCGTCAGGAACGCTGTGATGAAAATGTTAGTGGAGGGCCCGAAACCGAGCAGACTGGCCGGATTCGTAGTCGACATGTTTTGCACTGCCATGATTGACGTGGCCAACGAGCTAGGCGCCCCGTCCTACATTTTCTTCACCAGCAGTGCAGCGACGCTCGGGCTCATGTTCCGTCTCCAAGGCCTTAGCGACTATCAAAATCAGGACCTGGCTGAGTACGGAAACAATCCGGATGCTGCCATATCGGTCCCAACATACGTCAACCCTGTCCCTGCTAAAGTGTGGCCGTCTCTGTTTCTCGAAAAGGAAAGCGGTTTCTTGAATTTGGTGAGAAAGTTCAGAGAGACAAAAGGGATTATTATAAACACCTTTCTCGAGTTCGAGCCCCACGCGGTTAAGTCGCTCTCTGGGGACCAGAAAATCCCGCCTGTTTATCCTGTGGGCCCCATAATTCAAACTGATAATGAAAGTCAGAAGCATGACGGGATTATTAAGTGGCTGGACGAGCAGCCGGATTCGTCGGTTGTGTTTCTTTGCTTCGGTAGCAATGGAAGCTTCGAAACGGATCAGGTGAACGAAATTGCTTTGGCGCTGGGAAAAAGCAGGCACAGGTTTTTATGGTCGTTGCGAAAACCACCTCCCGGAGAAAAAATGGAGTTACCGGGGGAATATGAAAACCCTGGAGATATATTGCCCGATGGGTTCTTGGAACGAACGGTGGGGATCGGCAAGGTGATCGGCTGGGCCCCTCAGATGGCCGTTTTGTCACACCCTTCGGTTGGAGGGTTCGTGTCGCACTGTGGTTGGAATTCGATACTGGAAAGTGTTTGGTGTAATGTCCCAGTGGCGGCTTGGCCGTTGGCAGCCGAGCAGCAGGCCAATGCGTTCCAGCTGGTGAAGGAGTTTGGGATAGCCGCGGAGATTAAGATGGATTATAGGAAGGATTGCAATGTGATTGTGCCAGCCGAGAAGATAGAGAAGGCGATAAGGGAGCTGATGGGCCCGGAGAATGAGGGCCGGGCTAAGGTGAAGGTGTTGAATGAGAAGAGTCGAGTGGTTATGGCGAAAGGAGGGTCGTCGTACGATTTCTTGGGTCGTTTCATCGATGATGTGATGGATAACATTTATTAGGTTTCAATGAATAAAAATCCCTTTTTCATGGTCTGATGTTTGAATAATAAATAAATAAATGTCAAGATGCAATGAGTGTATCTGTATCTATTTCATCTTGTTTATTCCATGTTCCTGCAATTGATTGAATATAATTGGCTACAATATTTATTTCAGGAATGTGACGGAGGGTTTCATATACTTTGATTAATTCTCTTTCACTATCTTTATTTGATGATTAAGTATAATACGGAAAAATTAATTTTATTTTTTCATTATATTGTTCACTTTCCAATTTTGGATCAAAATATTGTACACTATCAAAATATATTCACGAATTTAGCAAAATAATCAAAAAAGGTCCAAAATTACTGACAGGATTATTTATTCGTAATATTTTAACCACATTATTAAATGGGCCGGCCGATGATAACATAATCAATTTCTCCATTTTTCAATCTTCCTCGTTTTTTTTCCCAATCGGCCGAAACCAGATATCCGTCGACGGCCTGGCTCCGTCGACTAGAGATCGACGGCTGATAAGACGGATCGTCGGCGGCGTTTGGCAAGGTGACACCCGTAGCGGCCAGATGCTCTATGGCTATGAAACTCGACGGCGGCGGTAGGAAGGCAACGGCGTGCAGGTGGCAGAAAATCCGGTGACGGGTTTCAGGTGAGGCGGCAGAGGTGACGGGCTCGACTTGACGGCGGCGCTCGACCGCGGCTGTAGATTAGGTGCAATTGGATCGATCGAAATCGAATTTCTCGATAGATCTGAAATCTAGGGCACGCACCTGGGGGCGGCGGCGGCGGTGAGGGTGGATATATTCTCCGTTGAGATCGGACGTTGACAGTGGAGCTGATTGCCGGACATGAGGTGGTCGCGGTCGGCGCCCATCGTCTCCGCCTCATGAGGTGGATATATCGTTTAGGCCATTTTCGGATTGTTTTCAGCATCTGAAAATTGCGCAAAGGAGATATCATGGGCACCTAGTTGGCGCTTATGGCCATCGTGGTTAAATGGATAGGAAGTTGAATTCCTGATTGAGGTTA
>BMAC01000519.1:594146-604171 GCA_014905375.1 Phtheirospermum japonicum | reverse complement strand
CTTCCTTCTTCACATTGCCTTCCACCCGTGAAGACGGTTGTGCCATGAGTGTGCCATAGATCTATAGAATTTACGTTGTACGAGCTCCTATGAATACAAACTCTTGTCCAAATAACAACATTCTGCGAAAAAAAATTATATTAATAAAAATTATTATATATAATAACTTGTAAAAATATTAGTTAATTATTTTAGTTAATTACCATAAACTCAGACCATCACAATTGATGATGAGACTCAGGGATATGCTTGTATTTCCACTCATCGAGGTGTAAAAAAGCCTCGTAGATCTCAATCATACCAGGACATGGGGGCATGAGGCCTCTGGATGTACTAGCAGCGGACGGGGTGGTTATAGAATGGTCGAAGGCGGAGTCCTTTGCTGATAAGTTCATCATATTATCATTTTCATCCTCTAAGTGATGATTAGACGAGGATGATGAACCAATATAAGTGCGACCGGAAGACGGGGCGAGGAAAGCACCACGTCCATGACCTCTACCTGTCATCTAAAAAACCATTAAGATTTAAGGATAGATGAACATTTGAACCAGGGTAAATGAATTAATATAATTTCAAACTATAAATGTATGCATCAATTTTAAAATTAATTTGAACCAACACTTTTACATCTAAGTTATTATCGAACTCCTCTTCATTCTGATTAGCACGGATTCTTCTTGACTTTTATTAGTATTTTAGTTAGTTTTTCTTATTGTTTTCGGTATAAGTTGGATAGATGGAGCACATTTTCATATTTTCTTATCTCCAGCTTATTTTACCATATTTTAATCATAATTAATTAATTTTATGTTTATTTTAGGTATTTTGAAGTGTTTTGTCCTGAAGATAGTCGAGGGTGGGCCTACGGGTGAAGTTTCAGCGAAAACGGGCCCGAGTTGAAGTATTTAAGATGACACTGGGTACGCTGTTCCACACTGGGTTACCCAGTGTCTGAGTCATGGCCGACACTGCTGCCCACGCTGGCCGACACTTGCTGCACTGGATGGCCGACACTGGGTAGGCTGCTGCCAACGCGCCCGTCGATGCACCCCCTGCCCGCGTCGATGCCGAGAGCTGCTCGTGTCGACCGACGCTCTGTCGACGCCAATGCCCACAAACTCTCTGTCGCGTCGATCCTAAACGCGTCGATCGACGCACCGATCGATGTGACTGCCCAGAAATGCATTTTTAGGGTTTCTTGTTGCCCAAGTCATGGAAAAACTATAAATACCTTATGTATTTCGGATTTTTGCATACATTATCATATTCATAAGGTTTTAAGGCCTCTTAGGTGCGGACAACACAACCGAGTGCCCTTCGATTTCTTAGTTTCTCTTCATAATTCTTAGTTTTAAATTCTTAAACTTTAGATTAGTTTAGATTAGCTATTAGATAGTTTAGATTCAAGATTTCTTCACCAAGACGCTACGGATTTTCTTAGTTTAATTAGTAAGTAATTATTTCTTTCGCTCTTAATTTAGTTGCATATTTTTCATTAGTTTAATTAATAATTATTGTTTCCATGACTAATTGTGCTTTTGATTGCTTTGAGGTTGAGATGTTGATTGTGTTTATGATTGTTTTCTAGATCTAATGGGTCTAGAGCCTAGATTCGTTGTGAACCATCAATTGGGTTTTCCCAAGCGGTCGTGGAGACGAATCGAAACTCTAGAACCCTAGGTTTCTTAAATTATTTTTAAAGTCTTTTAATTAATTTAAATAAATTCTAGATTTAGTTGCTCTTAGATAATTTAGTATTAGGTTTTAGATATTTAGTTCTTAGTTTAAATAATCTTAGATTTAATTAATTAGATCATAGTTTAGCTAATCCTTAGGTTTAATTAGTTTAGTTAATTTTTAGATCTTAAAAATCTCAAACGAAAACCCCGTTCATGTGTTATTTTCTTTAAATTCTTATTTGTGAAACGCAAACATAAAACGAACTTCCGAATAAGCTTTCCTCGAGAGGTCGACACAAGTCAACTTTCCACCCTACAAGCGCCCTCGTTCTCTTGCGAGCGAGCTTGCGTGTTTTAAATTAAAATATATATAAAAGGGGTGCACAAAAGTTTGAATCACATCCGTATCTTCATCATTGGCAGCACCTGCCCTTAATTCTCTAAGTACACATATATTGCAATTCACTTGAGAACAAGGGAGACATAGAAATTAGAATTTAAAATCCACAAAATACATACATATAAACACTACAAAAAAACCTAGATATACTGACAGGTATGCTGATGGGAAAAAGGCCGTCAGCATTACTGGTGGATTTACTTGCGGAATATGTTGTTGTCGGTCTTATCCCCGACAGTATCCCCTCAGGGAAAGAGCGGGACTTTATCCTTCTTAATTATCCTGACGGGCCAGGCCGTCAAGATATAATTTTTAATTAAAAATAATAATAATATATACGCTGACGGCCTTGCCCGCCAGCTTAATAAGTATCGCTAATCCTGACGGCCTTGCCCGTCAGGATTCTAACCTAAAATATCCCACCCCCCCCCCCTTCCTCGCCTAATTCTATCAAAACGAGATAAAAAAAATAAAATTGTCGTTAAACCCCTCCAGGCCCAACCCCCTGCCCCCGTCGCCGACCAATCGCCATCGCCGCGCAGCTGCCGTTGCCGTCGCCTGGGAGATATAGTAGCCTTCCCGTCGCCATCGTCGTCGCTTGGGAGAAAGAGAGTCGGCGCCGTCGCCCACCAACACCACCAGCGCCTGCTCCAGCGCCGTCGCCCCACCAACACCGTCCGTTGCCGTCGCTTGGGAGAAAGTTAGTTTTATTTTTATTAATTTTTAATTATTATGAATTAATTGTTAATATATATATATAAATATATATATATATATATATATATATATATATATATATATGTGTGTGTGTGTGTGTGTGTGTGTGTGTGTTTGATGTTTGTTATTTGAATAAATTAAAAAATACAATAATTGATTATATTATTGAACCTGTATAATTATATATATATGATGAACATATATATGCTAATTAATGAATTTTAGATTTATGATGAACATATAGATGTATTAAAAATAACCTAAACCTACAATATATCCATTTGATATAATATACGTTAATTTAGCAAAAATAAAATAAATATCTATTTCTTTTAAATAAAAATATGTGTTTTTTGAAATAAAAATCTATTATTTAAGAAAAATAAAAATATTTTTTTATATAAATTTTTTTTAAATCAAATTTGGGATTTAAGTAATTTATATATAAATTGGAGTTAATTTATCATTCAGTTTTTATTTTAATTTGAAAATACATTTATAGTTCTTAAAATAATTTTAAGTTAAATAAAAATTTATTTAAAATTCTGTTTTTGTTTTCTATTTAAATAATAAGGTTTTAATTAGAGTATAATTTTGAAATAAAGTTTTGATAAATTTGGGGTCTAATCGTAAATAATTTCAAAACTAGTGTTAAATTGGTAAATTTGTAGGAAAATACGTACACAAAGTATATAATTAGATAGTTATGGGTTAATTTAGTAAATAATTAGGAAAATAGGGTTTCATTGTATTAACTTACATTGTTAGGGTCTGCTTTTAAATTTAGATAAACTTTAGGGGCAAATTATATTGTGATATATGTATGCACCCATTATATTGTATATATATTGTTCATGCATGGAGGGCCATGGTGATCGGCCGGAATTTTAAAATAATTGTATATTTTACACGCATGGGAGGCCGTGGTGATCGGTCGGGGTTTAATTTTGTTTATATTTATTATTGTCATTGGTGTTGTTGGTTGTATACCGTCGGATGTTGACGTGGATTACGACGCCGGCCGGGAGGTGTTGTCCCTCCAATAGCGGGTTTTCAAATTCTTTTTAAAAAACATGATAGGGTATCACGTGGTTTTATTTAAATTCTCAAAATATTTTTTAAAAATGTGACGGTGGTAATTGCTTATTTGGAACCTTGGCAAAGTGACGCGATTCATATTGTTGTAGAGAATCAATTATATATTGATCACTCGTTTGAGAAATAATATCAAATAGAAAATTTTGAAACTAAGTTTTGAATTATTCTAATATTAGACCGGTTTGAGATTTAGTATCAAATATAGATTTTGTTGCTAAATTTTGAATTGTCCCATTTTTGGACAGTTTGAGAATGTGACTTGTAGAACGGTTATCTTATGTGTATGTTTCGTTTTTTTTTAATTTCGGTTTCTGCATCTCTCTAATTGTTCTCGGGTGCAGTGAAATATACGTGTACTACGAGAACTAAGGGGACATGCTGCCGAAATTTTGAAT
Organism: Phtheirospermum japonicum; assembly: GCA_014905375.1. Taxonomy (NCBI): domain Eukaryota; kingdom Viridiplantae; phylum Streptophyta; class Magnoliopsida; order Lamiales; family Orobanchaceae; genus Phtheirospermum; species Phtheirospermum japonicum. Next base: position 599,879 of record BMAC01000519.1, on the reverse strand, counting down.
CTAAGAAAAATGCATATTTTAAGGTAATACATACTACTAAATTTCACGTTCTTGAATGGGATAGAAGCCTTACCAATTATAACTCGAATTACTCATTCTTCTTGTAATGCTTCCAAAACTTGGCCACATTCTTTCCCGGCCATTGATTCTAGAATCAAGAATAACACTCAAAAATCTTAGGATGGTTGCTGATCGTAATTGGATGTACAAACAAAATATTGTCGGATTTCAAAATCCGGCGTTCGTGGCCGGTGTAGATAGTTTCGTACAATCTGCACTCACGCATGATTCTGCAGAGAGGGATGGTGATAAACTGAAATGCCCTTGCCCACGAACTAAGTGTAGGAACTCTAGTTATAGTTCTATCGATGAGATAAGATGTCACCTCAGTACCAAAGGGTTCATTATTGATTACTACATTTAGACTCATCACAGGAAAACAGATCTCGTCTCATCACCTGCTGATATTGAAGTCGGGGGATCATCATCAAATGCGTACGAAGATATGGTGCAAGATGTTGCTGGTCCCAATCTTGATATAAATGATATTGAGTTAGAGGAATCACCTAATCCCGAGGCGAAGAAATTTTTTGATGTTCAGCAAGCTGCAAAAAAACCTCTATATCCCGATTGCGAGAAACACAATCAGTTGTCTTTAGTTTCCCATCTTATGAATTTGAAATCGGAGCATGGCATTTCTCAGAAATGTTATGATCAATTTATTGATTTAATCAAAGAGATCGTGCCAGAAGACAACAATGTTGCAGATAATTTCTATGAAAGTAAGAAGTTGTTGAGAGGTATGGGGTTACCGGTACAGAAGATAGATTGTTGCGTGAAGAACTGCATGATTTATTGGAAGGATGATTTGAATCTTGATAAGTGCAAGTTTGTGATCGTCCACGGTTCAAACCCGCGAAGAAGGGACAAGCTAAACGGCTCAAGTCCAACTTAGTTCCGTACAAGAGGATGCTTTACTTTCCTCTAACGGCCCGCCTACAGAGGTTGTACGCATCAGAAACAACGGCAAAAGATATGCGGTGGCATGCAGAACATATGGTAGAGGATGGTCTCATGCATCACCCGTCAGATTCTGAGGCTTGGAGGCACTTCGATCAAACTCATCCAGAGTTCGCCGCTGAAACTCGAAACATAAGATTGGGTCTATGTACAGACGGATTTCAATATGTTGGAAGTTTGGGAAAAAAATACTCGTCGTGGCCGGTGATTGTCACACCATACAATTTGCCTCCCTGAATGTGCATGAAAGAGCAGTACATGTTTCTCAGCGTTCTCGTCCCAGGCCCACAGAACCTTAAAGATAAGTTGGATGTTTTTCTACAGCCGATAATTGAGGAGATGAAGCAGTTGTGGTCCGAAGGTGCTCTCTCGTATGTTGTATCTAAAAAAAAGAACTTTCAGTTGCGAGCGGCCCTTATGTGGACCATTAGCGACTTCCTACCTACTCGATGTTGTCCGGTTGGAGTACGGCCGGTCGAATGGCTTGTCCGTATTGCATGGAGCGTTCACACACTTTTACCCTGAAAAAGAGCATGAAGAAATCATGGTTAGATAACCATCGTAAATTTCTAGAATGTGATCATCGACTTCGTAAAGATAAAAAAAATTAGGAAAAATAGAAAGGTTGAAGCTCTGCCACCGCACGTCCGTTCTGGAACAGAGATTTTGGCCGATATTGAAAGGTTAGGACTTCTGAAAGTAACAGATGAAAATGCAGAACGTGTGAACGGACTAATAGCAAAGAATAGTGGTTGGAGAAAAAAAGTATTTTTTGGGGTTTACCTTACAGGAGCACTAACTTGATTCGTCATAATTTAGACGTTATGCACATTGAGAAAAATGTTTTTGATAATATGTTTAACACGGTGATGAATGTCAAAGGGAAGACAAAAGATACTTCGAAATCAAGAGATGAGTTAGCAGAATACTGTCACCGTCCAGAACTTCATGCAGACGCATCAGGAAAGTATCCCAAAGCATCGTACACGCTCGATAAGTCGTCGAAAGTTACATTGTGTGAATAGATAAAGGCTCTCAAATTTTCAGACGGGTACGCATCAAATCTAGGTCGTTGTGTTGATATGAAAGGGTTGAGATTGTACGGGATGAAAACCCATGACTGTCACGTGTTTATGCAGCGGTTGACCCCAATCGCATTTCGAGAACTTCTTCCTCATCTCGTGTGGAAGGAACTAATAGAGCTAAGTTTGTTTTTCAAAGATCTGAGTGCGAGAGTCATTGGAATTGCTGATATGAGCCGTTTAGAGCGTGACACTCCCCTAATATTCTGTCAACTTGAGATGATATTTCCACCAAGTTTATTCGATTCAATGGAACATTTGCCCATCCACTTACTGTATGAAGCGAGAATTTCTGGTCCAGTGTAATATAGGTGGATGTATCCTTTAGAGAGGTATCTGTGCAAGTTGAAAAACAACGTAAGGAATAAAGCGTGTGTTGAAGGCTCGATAGCTAACACATATCTAGTTGAAGAGGCATCGAATTTTGTTTTGTACTACTTTAACAATAATACCTCCACAAAAAGGACAAACTTAAATTGTAATGAAGAAGTTCAAAATGATGAAGACGACTATCCAAACATTCTATCTATTTTCAAAAATAATGGTGAAGCTTTCTTAGATGCAGGGAAAAGATTCTTGTCGGATGAAGAGTTGGCCGAGGCCCAAAGATATGTGTTACTAAATTGTGCTGAACTCCAATAATTTTTCAAGTTAAAGATTCAAGCTCGTTGCAATTTCAATTATCAAAGTCTATTAATTAAATATTATAACAATTCTCCATAAATATAAATGTGTAGTTTGTTCGAAGACGGTGTTAAACGTCACCAACCGAGCATTACAGATGAGGCACTGAATCAAAAATTGGACGCTGAACTTCATGTTTGGTTTGAGAACTACGTGAGTCTTAATTATCTTTAAAATTACGTGGCAATTAATATATATTATAATATTTTAAAACATAAAATTATTGTAGGCACGAGATCCTTTGAACAATGTAAATCATGATTATATAAGGTCCATTGTGTATGGTCCATCACGTGTTGTGAACACATTCAACGGGGGTAAGATAAATGAATATAGATTTCACACGCTTGCGTATGGTTACGAACGATCAACATCGAGCACAGGGGTTTGTCTAAGAGGAACAAATTATGGGCCAGATTATATAATTTATTACGGTCGTCTTCTAGAAGTGGTTAAATTGGAGTATCACGGGCTTCAGACGACCGAAAGGACGCTCTTGTTCAAATGTGAGTGGTTTGATCCAACTCCAGCCGGCATGAAATTTCACCCTCAATATAAGCTCGTTGATATCAATCATAAATGCAGATTCAATCGATACGAGCCATTTGTACTCACCTCCCAAGCGACTCAAGTGCACTACAGTTCGTATCCGAGTTTGAAGCAAGACAAATTAGATTAGTGGGCAACTTGTAAAATTAAAGCTCGATAGGTGGTGGATTATATCGAGCCTCGCGTGCCTGGATAAAAGTCATTCTAAAAATATGTTGTAGAAACATTTCTTGCAATACAATTGGATGATGTCAACTTCTAATTGAACGAACCTCTCAATCACGAAAACGAAGAGTCAGTCAATGATGATTTAAAAGAGTCAAAAAGCGATGAACTAGTATTAACTGAAGAAGACGAAGAAAGCTACGAAGATGAGTCGGAAAATTAGGGTTGAGGTTCGTCGAAGGACTTGCCGACCTATTTGAGGACTATACACGAGTCTTGTATCCACCCAGCAGGGTAGAAATTCGAGCACATCCCGGACAACCATCGTCAGACATGTGGCCTCATTTTAGGGTAATTTTGTTTATTTATTTATTTTGTGTTAAGTAAATTGATTAATTATTTTGCCTAATTGTATTTCTTTTGTAGATATTGGTGTGGTGGGACAGAGGTATATACGATGAGAATGCAATCAAGACGACATTCTATATAGCGATGTGAGATTCTTATAAGAGTCGTAAATACAAGTGGAGGAAGGTGTATCGACTGCCTGAGACGTTACATTCCTGCGTAGGGGAGACAGCCTGGAATAAATGGCTGGTGGAGTTTCAAAGGCCTGAGGAGGTAGAGAAGACTGAGAAGGCCAGGCGCAACAGATTGAGCGAGCCAAAAGGCCCTTCGAATGGTATAGCGAAGCACCAAGGCAGGGGTATGCCGGTAAATCGACAAGCCGCCGAAATTGTAAGTTGATAATAATTTTATATTTTAAGTAATTAATTAAATTATTGAACATGTATAATTTTATATTTTAATTAATTCATTATATTATTGTAAATGTATATTTATATATACAGTCTTCTTAGACGGGTACGCAGCCCAGTAACTACGACCTTCTTCTGAAGTATCATCAAAATCCCAACGGTACATTTACAGATCCCAAAGCCCAGAGGATAGCTGTAAGTGTAAATATTATATATCTGAGTTATTTAGTTTAAAATATATTAAAATTTGTTTAGTAATAGTAGCTGAAAGTTTTTATATCAGGAGGACTATGAGAGGGCTTTGGAGCATAGGCGTGCTGCGTCGTCTGATGATATCGGCACTCAGTTAGACCCGAACGAGGTCTACCTATAGGTTGTCGAGAATAAGAATGGTCGACGTTATGACCTTGGATGCTTCGGGAAGGCTCAGAAGGACAGTACTTCTTCCACCTCCGTCGCCGATGTTCGTCAGCTTCAGACACAGGTCCAGCCCAAGCAGGCGCAGCTTGAGCTAACCAACCAAGAGATTCAGCGGATCCGCCAGGAGCAGGTGCTGGAGATTCAGCGGATCCTCCAGGAGTAGGAGCGTTCCCAATTGGCGCTCCGTCAGCAGATTGAAGAAGTTGTTGCCCTGGCGATGTCTCGTCGGCCTCCTACTCAGCCTCCTACTGATCCGACATTCGATGGTGATAATAATTAGATGGATGGAGAATTCAGAATTTTTTTATACTTCGAAATATTTGAATAATTTATTTTGATTTTGGAATATTGGATAATTTCTTTTGATTATTAATTATTGGATAATTTATTTTGGATTATCTAAAATTTTATTTGTTTATTATTTTATTTATTTATTTATTAATTAATATATCACAAAATCTTATAATATTTTCATTTCCTTACTGACGGTTTATTGACGGGGGAGCCGTCAGTATATTTTATGACTTGCTAACGGCCACACACCCGCAAGCAATACTGATGGCCACATACCCGCCAGGACTACTGACGGCCAAACCCATCAGGATGGCATCAGATATTCCTGACAGCTAAACTCCTCCAGGAGTACTGACGGCCATTTTCTAACCGCTTGGGCCATCAAGAAAGCCGTCACAAATACTGATGGGAACATTTACCCATCAGAATACTATAATCCTGACCACAAGAATGTTGAAGGCCAATATCCGTCAGGAGGCCGTCAGTATTCCATATACTGACGGATATGGCCGTCGGCATAGTCGGGATTTTTTTAGTGATATAATCACATTACAATCACATTCTCAAACTATCCAAATAAGTGTACAATTCCAGATTTAGTATGAAACTTCCTATTTGATATTAAATCATAAACGGGTCTAAGGTAAGTATTTGACCTCCCGGCTGACGCCGTACACCACGTCATCACCGATGTATACAACATATATATATTAATCATGGATCATAATATAATTATTAATAAAAAATAACATTCACTTACC
>BMAC01000519.1:577721-591772 GCA_014905375.1 Phtheirospermum japonicum | reverse complement strand
TTTTGTGTTTGTTTATGGCTGTAACTATTAATATGGATCAATATAGTTGATTCTGGATGGTGCTTTTTGATTTGGAATTTTTATAATCTGTGTTCGGTAAATGTGTTCTGTGAGTATGGTTGTGTGTTTCGAAGGACTTTGAACGGGCATTGTGGTTTTGGATACTAGTTGTTTTCATAATATCTAAAGTTTTTTGATATTTTTTTAACACTTGTAAACTGGTACTTTTAATAGATTGAATGTGATTTTTCAGCCATGTGAATTGAGGCTAATTAAACTGACATGATTTGTTCTAAAGAGCAACATATTTCAATTAATTTATAACCTGTTTTAGTCTTGCAGGTAAGCCGGACGAATCCAAAAAGCGCTAGGCATTGAACGGAATCGGAAATCTAGATGATAGTTTGAAAACTCGTGTGGCCGTTGCCAATAATGGAGATAATGGTGACGCTTTTGCAGCCGGGATCGCATCGGTTAATAACAGAGTCCATGAACCACCTATAAGTATCATTGTGCGCCAGGCGACCAATCAATTAGATGTAGCAAGCGGACAATTTAGCACGAACATCATTCGCGTTGAGCCACCGAGAGTACCTATCCAATATGTGTCGAATGTGGATGAGGTCGAGGGTCATAGCGACAACGAGGTCGTCGAATTTGTCGATAAAGATTTCCCATTACTTAGAACAAGAACATCTCCCAGAATATTAGTGGCTGCGATTAAACAGCTGAACCCGCGACAGATTGAGTCGGTGAAGGAGATGGGATTTGGTGGAATTCTACATTTGGATGTAACTACGCTGCCGCAACGACTTTGATATTGGGTTTTAGATAACTTTTATCCGAGGAGTTGTGAGTTGACTCTACAGAAGGGCAAAACCATTCATATTGATCACAGGGATGTCCACGTTGCTCTTGGTCTGCCTATGGGTGAAGTGAGTATCCAGAGAAAACCGAAGCATGAACAGTCGGCATTGTTGGATAAATGGGCAGGTTACTTTACCAAGAGGAAGGATAAGATTCTGCCAAAGGAGGTTGCACAAGGATGGTGGATGAGAGCGATGGTGACGTATGGTTCAAGCGCCAATTCCTGGTTTTGGTGACGTCGTGTCTAATCGAGGCTGCAAGCAATGGATATGTGCTTCCACAAATCATGGATTCTTTGGATGACATTGACAGCGTCCCAAATCTGAACTGGTGTGAGTATACGTTGGCACGACCTATAAGCTGCAAATTAGACTGGGATAAGAACAAGGCAAAGGAATTCCGGGGCCCTATACTATTCCTCATGGTAATGTCTCTGCACTAAATAAAATATTATATGTTGTTGTTATTTTAATCAGTAATTAAGTGTTGACTGCATGATATCATTTGAAACTAATAATCTAAGTGATCACAGGTTATGTACGTTGATCAAGTCACCCTGTTCACCAGAGTTGTCCCGCGCGCTTTCCCAATAATAAAAGGCTGGAATAAAGAATCTTTGAAGAAAAGAGAAAACCAGGAGGTGGCCGCGAGGAGTTTTGGTGCCGGTTTCCCATGCGATAGGTTAGAACTTCCAATTACACCGGTGTGTGTATCTGCTGAACCACCGTCCCAAGGGCAGAAGAAAAAACTGAAAGATGTACTAGAGTTGGATAACATGCACTCGTTCACGATAGGCTGCTTGCAAAAGCAAAAGAGATGGTCGACGCAATGTCAGCTATCATGGAAATGGTGGAGTCATTTCCAGTGGGACTGATCAATGACTTGAATTTTAATCGAGTTTTGTCTACGACACAACAACTTTTGGGATGTAGTCAACAGGATACTCCTCGGGTGGACAGAGCACAGGACACAGTATGGACTGAAGAGTTAGGTGATGATGAGTTCTGGGCCGATCGTCTTGGTATAATAGAAGAGATTGAGGATGGTCTTAGGAAGAGAATGAAGTACAACTCTACTAGAGACGAGATGCCAAGTTTCAACATTGGTCTGACACAGGAGGAGATAGATGTCGCTGAAAACCCAACAGAGATCAATCCACCCGTAGATGACCTGATGGACTGTGGTGGGATTGTAGATGGGCTTCAAGGAGAAGAGAACGCACCAATTGAAAACGCGGCGGTCGTCCACAAAGCTGCAAAGGTGTTTATTCATTTATTGCAAAAAATCTTAGTATGCAGTTAAAAAAAAACTAATGAAAATCTTTGATTTTTCGTAATAGGATAATGAGAAGACTTCGACGGATAAGATAAAAGGCGATGGTAATCGGGCAAAGTTGCAACCTGTGCGCAAACAGCCGAACCAGGAAACAAAGTGCAAGGACTCAAAACAAAAAGGAGCAAATGTATTTTCTATGAAATTTTCATTAACGTTAACTTCCTATTTTCATGCACTTAATCTGCTGCGTTGTTATGGATCTGTTATATTTGATATGTTATGAAATTAATTTCTTGAGAAATGCAAACTGATGCTATGCCGCAGCCACACAAAATGGTCCGTAGGACTGGGAAGGAGCTTAAAAAGACCTTGTCTTTTGCATCGCCGTACATGAAAAGAGCGGTATCTGGGTCGGAGAAATTGGACAGAGTGGAGAAAGATTTGTTCTACTGGGTTTTGTGTAATAAAGATGCGGACCGGTACGATGAATATATGCTTTCTATAATTTTTATTAATGCTTTACTATATGTAAAAGTAGTGCTTTACAATATACCTATGAATATATAAAAACTCGTATATTTTCTGTTTGTATGTTTGCTGATGTAGAAGCATGTTTTTTTAAAAAATTTGGAGAAATTAATATATAGGCTGAGTATTTGACTTCCCCTTTTGTGATCATTCAGGGAAGAGATCCTTTTTTCAAATGGCAGATCTGACCTTAGGCGACGGGAGATGGTTACTATTGCACCAACATCGTATGTGAGTACATCCATTGTTGATGTCTGGAGCCAGATTCTAAATAGTAAAGAGAAATACAGGGCAGCCACATCACCGTGCCGATTCTTTGCAACAACTGACCCATGCATACGTCACACGTATTTAGCAAAAAAATTAATAAATAAAATAGTTCAATAATTTAGTATAATTATTTTAATCCGTTTTCCGGTTTATGCAGTGCTATACAATAGTTGACCCATCGCATGGATGGGATATGGCCAAAAGGGAAGAGAAGTTCTTCGAGAAATTTGAAGAAGAGTTAAATCAAACCGATGGGCTTCAAATAGGTAAAATAGATATGGTAAGATTTATTCGTTATAGTTGGACTACATATTATATGAAAATTTGTTTTATTGTCTTACAGATTGATGTTTTGCAGTTTTTCTTCCCTATCTACCACGCGAATTTTTACATAATGGCTTTCAATGTCAGAAGATTCCGGGCTGATCTTATCGACAACTCGGTGGTGGTTGATTCGAAAACGTTAGAGGAAGTGCACGGTGATACCCCGGTTTTGCTGGTACGTAAATGTGATATAGAATGGTGTGGTAAACAAATATTTGCCCAGCTTGCATATATTTTGATTAATGATTTTTAAATATTTACAGATATGAAATCATCATAGTTACCATTTTTTTATAGTTTACTCTGATATGAATATTGGTGAGATGGAAACAATGCTTTCACATGCATCTTTATAATGCTTTATGATGATTTGTTGAATGCTTGTTTAGATTGTAAGTACGTATGTGTTAACTGTAATTTGCATTTGATAATTTTGTTGGTTGTGGGTATGATATTTAACTAATGAAACACTGGTTTTACAAATTTGTGGTGGTGCTCTCTGGCTTTTTATTGGATGCTTCTTTAAATATGAATAGTAGTGTATTTATTAGAATTTGAGATTGATTTATTGTTCTGATTTCGGATGAAGATAACAACTGCTTTCAAACAATTGCTTTTATAGGATTTTTTTTATTATTTCTGTAATGCTTTGTGAATTGGTGGTAGATATGAATTAATTTTGGAGTGTGATATAGAATGGTGTGCTAAACAGATATTTGCGATGAATGGTTTTTAAATGCTAATAGACATGAATTCATCGTAGTTTCCATTTTTTTATAATTTACTCTGATATGAATATTGGTGAGACTCAGGGGATGCTTTCACATGCATGTTGATAATGCTTTATGATGACTTGTTGAATGCTTTTTTAGATTGTAAATACGTACGTGATAACTATAATTTGCACTTGATAATTTTGTTGGTAGTGGGTATGATATTTTACTAATGAAAACACTGCTTTTACAAATTTGTTGTGGTGCTCTCTGAATTTTTATTCGATGCTTATTTAAATTTGACTAGTAGTGTATTTATTATAATTTGAGATTGTTTTGATGTTCTGATTTCGAATGAAGATAACCACTGCTTTCAAACAGTTGGTTATAGAGTTTTTTTATTGTTTCTTAAATTCTCTCTGAATTGGTAGTAGATTGCCCCTTATCGACTGTCCTGATTGTGGTATTTATTTTGTTGGTTTAGTGATTTCATACAGTGGGTTGAAAAATGGAGTCTGGAAAATTGAAAATGTGTATATAATAATAAATGTAACGTAATTTTTTGTTTTATACCAGAAGAATAAGCTTGGTGAATTCCTTAAGCGCAACGGCCAAGGACACAAAGCAACAGGTCTAAACAAGTCCTGGTGACACGGTTGAAGATGAATTGGAGAGATGATGACAATAAATGCGACTGTGCGATATATACAATGCGCCACATGGAAACTTACACGGGGACAGGGCGAAGATGGGATGCCGGCTTTATTGCGCGGCGATACTAACATCGGAGTGTAATGTGTACAAGGATCATAATCCAGAAGAAGCTTCATTCTACTGTCGTTGTTCCTGTGAAGACTACGAGATTGATGTGGTCGATCTTCTTATAAATGGAGGAAGCGGTGCCCCCGAGTTTGATGTTGATGCGATCGATTGATATTTTAAGTTCATGAACAATGTTTTTTTATTTTATTTTCAGAATTAAGTCTAAATAACTTTGATTGGAAGATGGTATTTTTTTCGGATCTAACTGGTACTAGTTTTTGAATTGCTGAAAATTTATCAGCACAATTTGTTTTTGGTGTTGACACCGTACTGGTTATTTATTTGATTTGTCTTGTGTTTCATATAATGTTTTATTTTGTATAATTATGATAGTCCCACTTTCTGTGCAACATGGGTATTGTCGAGGACTATTAGAAAAAAGCATTGTGCAACAAAAAGCAATATTATCAACGAATAGAACAGAGAGCATCACACCTTTTTTAACATGAGGCGGTCGACTTATTAATTTAAATGAGAACTGGGGACAGTATCCTCTCATCCATATTGATAAAAAATAGTATAAAAGCGGTCGACTTGTTAAGTTAAATAATAACCGGGGTAAATTTCATCTCATCATATTGTTTAAAAATTATTATAAAGCACTGATCAGTTTTTGACTTGCTGTGGTCGCTGTCTTAATTGGAAACAATAATACCACTTTGGTGCTAAGAAAAATGAAACAGTGCAAAAAAACTACTTGATGTTGATGTTATTAAGAACAACAAACCATATTAATTCTTATTAAGCAATCGTTTAAATGTCTTAACTGAAAATGAAGGGTTTTGTGATTAGTAATAACGTAACACTGACAATTAATTCAACTCTACCGGGCAATTGTGAGCGTCGTGGTTCGATTTCTTCTTGCATCGGCTACACATTCTCAAAGGCTTGTTGCTATTTTAAATCGCCATCTCCTTAATTGACTTCAGCCGGTTACGAGATCCTTTATTATTGACCGTCGACGGGGGCAAGACTGTTACGTCGTCGGGGATTGATGTGCCATAGAAGTTATCAAAAAGTTTGCGCTTGGCCGAAGAATTACTCGTTTGATCCCCGTCCACCGTTAGAGATGTCTTTAAATCCCTAATACCTCGTAGCAGAGCCGACATGGTATCTACGTCACCCTCGGCCAACCCAACACAAGTGTAAAACTCGGACATAATCTGATTCATAAGTGCTTTACTCTCGTCGATAAAATTAGTTTGGCCACCAGTGACACCTTGCATATCGTACACGGTGTTCTTGAATGCAGATTTAGTCAACGGCTAACGATTTACTTATCGGGCACCTTCTCGATTCTCAATTCTTTGAATATGAAAAAAATATGAGAGCACAACAACCCTTCCCTAACTAATTTCTTGCAACTACAAACAACAGACTCATCGCGCTTATCATACGCAACCTTGATCAAACCACTATGATCTTCGACGTCATATAAGAACATATTTACGTTCTCATTTATGCTTGCAACACGACAACCAAAACAAGCAGCGACAATCTCGTTCTGAACTTCTCTAAAAATGAGAGCAGTGTAAATTGACGAAGCGTGTTTTTCGACTGCTAAAGGCGTTTTGAGATAAGGAACCTTGATTTCTTCTTGACTATTAATGGCATCAAGTGTGTGCCTCTATGAATCTAACGCACTTTCAATATTCAAATAAAATTCTAACAAGTTAGCACGAGGGTTGGTGTACCTGCCGAAGAAACCATTTTCGCTCTCTGACATAGACGTGGTTCTAAATAGCCGACTCATTGGAACATCCCTAAAGTACGCGGGTATCCACATTTCACGTATATCAAAAAATGATTTAAACCAGTTGTTGTCCATTAACACAAATCCAACCATGACATGCTTCCATTGCGTTTCGAACTCGGGAGGCTCGAGGATATCGGACTGCACACTACTATTCAGTTTATCCTTGAATGATTGGTCGTTCTTTAGATTAGCAGGCACCTTCTCAGGAACTTTCTTCATAATGTGCCACATACACAGGCTTTGTCTTGTGCCGACAAGTACCTTCTCGATTGCAATCTTCATCGCCGGGTCTTGGTCGGTTGTAATTATTGATGGACTACGACCCATACATGCCATAAATTTTTCAAAGAGCCATGCATACGCCCCAACATCTTCACTTGACAACAACCCGATACCAAGGGAAACACATTTGCCGTGATTGTCTTTCCCAGTAAATGGAGCGAATATCATATTATACCTAATATTAAAATGAATAAAATAAGATTAAAGTCTGCTTTGCATTATGAAGCACATGAATAAATATCAAAAGCATTGATAACCGAAGTGCAGTGTACACATTGATATTTCTTATTTAAAGTCTGCTTTCCATCTTAAATTATATACACCCAGAACATTTAATAATTAAAAAGTAAGATTTAGATTAATTAAATATCAAAAACATTGATAACCGCTTTGGAGTATACATCATTTTTTGATATTTATTCCTGTGCTTTCCATCGCATATAATGAACTGTAGAATGATGTGTAACCACAGGTGTAAATATCAAAAACATAATCTTGTGGTTATGTTGGAAAAAAACATTTGCAAAACAACTAATGAAAAAAGATGACCAATGATTTTTTTTATTAATAATATATATATATATWTTTTTTTTTTTTTCTAATGAGTGGTGAAAACAAATTTAGGTTAGTTATAGAAACATGTGAAAATCTATTTAAATTTTCAAAAATCAACTACGGAAAATTAAAACCTATTTGTCGAGTACGTGGCATCGAATGAAACAACATCTCCGAAGGCAGCACAGTTCCTCCTGCAAGTGGAGTCAGCCCAAAATAACCGAGTCAACTTGTCGTGCTCGTCAATTGCATAATCGAACACAAATGTCGGGTTCATTTCTTTCTTCCTAAAAAGCTTCTCCAACAATATTTGAGCGTCAACCCCAGCAACATGTACTTTCAAATCACGTGCAAAGTTTTTAAATTTAACTTTCGTACAACCTATATTCGAATACCACCGATGACTTCCTTAAAAAGCCTATACGATCTCGTTGCACGGATATTCGCCCTAGCACAGCTCAACATGAATTGCTTATGAGCAGGATCTAGAATTCTATTCTCTTTAAGGAATGGCTTGTATGGTTCATAAACTAACATATGATGATGACGTTCGATGAACTTGTTAACAACATAACCTTCACCGGGACAAAATCTGAACTTGACACGTGCCATGCACCCACATCGCTTGGACGTTCGGCGTATTTTTTTTTTCGGAGGGCTTCCACTTATGTTTTCATTGTCACACATGACGCTTTCGCTATTAAGAGGGGTGACAAGCTTCTCGTCCTCTCTATTACAATACAAGGTTTTGAGCATTATAGTATTATCGCGGTACTTTTTTTCCGATCCCAGACGAACATCGAAACCACACTTCGAGGCATAGTTTCTATAGAACTTAATACCATCGTCTAAGGACGTAAATTTCTTTCCCTCGAGGGGCTTATAATTCATTTCACAGTACGACACGTAATACTCGGTTAGTCCAGGTGATATCTCGACGTGATACTCAGTCTTTTCACTACACTCGTTAGTGCCTGCGAATAAATGAAACACGCATACTAAAAAAATTATCATACTGTTCTGTAAAAAAGTCATAATATATTGAATTAAAAATCATAGGATGCTTTGAGTGACTTGGCGTATATATTTCTGCTTTAAAAATAATCAAACGGTGCTTTCTGCAGAAAATTCGTGATTAATTGTCGCATTCAAAAAGAACATTAAATTATGGTCGTGATATTTTCCAGTTACTGCTTTTTCTGAAAACCTATGGTGCTGTTAATTATTAGTGGACGGTGCTTTCCAATAACTTCAGAAACGACGGGAATCATAATTTAAGAAGACATCAACTGCAAACATCAACTGTTCGTGAAACACAAGGTTTTCCTTCCGTTGTTGTTTGGTATTAGTTGACGGTGCTTTCAAATAAATTCAGAAACGACGGGAATCATAGTTTAAGAAAACATCAACCGGAAACATCAACTGCAAACATCAACTGTTCGTGAAAAACACAAGGTTTTCCTTTTTTTTTTCTTCGTTCGTCTATGGATTAAGCCGTCCATGGTAACCCTAGGTGGGTTTTTTTTTTCCAACTACGATAAATTTTACCATCGCCGTTCGCAAATATAATGTAATTAAAAAAAAGATTGGATTTAAAAGATATATTGCGGACAAAAAAAACGAATACTGTAGATGAACAGACACAAACCTGTTGATTCCATTTTGTGAATTACGCCGTCAAGGGATTGAGGAGGATGAACCGATGATTATGGTGATTTATCATGGAGATATTTCTTGTCACCATTGAGATTAGATATTTCCTTGTTGTATTAAAATGAATATACGTTATTATGGGCCGTAATAATTGACCAAATATTTAAAAATACTAAAATAACCCCAGCATGCTTGAACTAGAATCAATTTTTTCTTTTTATTTTAACCATTGATCCTATTTAATCTACGGCCTGGATTGGTCCCTAGGTTCGCATATATTGACGTGGTTCTCATTTGAACCTAGTCATATATATATATATATATATCTTGCTGACGGGTAATGGTCATCAGCTAATAGTCAGCAAATTCGTCGCCAAATAGTGGATATTAAACAATGTTGACGGATCGCTGGCGAATTTTTTTATTGACGGTCTACACCCGTCAACAATCCGTCAACATTGTCTACTCGTAGCAATCCGTCAGATATGCTGACGACTACTTGACCGTCCGCAAATTTTTTCATCATTTGCTATTTTTTATTTTATTTTATTTTCTCTTTGTAATGCATAATACACGTGTTCAGATTAAATATGCACTTCTACCAATAATAATAATAATAATAATAATAATAATAATAATAGTTGTAAGCAAGAGAATCGCATAATTCAGGTTCGCAGACGAAAGTTTACATCATGTAGGTTTCAAAGTGCATAAATTGCAAAATATAGGTTAAAGAGATATATCTACCTTATTAAAATTACAAATTGGCCATCCAGAAATTATACCAGCTATTCTACTTCTTTTCAAATTTTATGAATTGTTTAACTATATTATTAAAAAATAATTCTAACGTGTTGCAAAATTAAAGGTCAAAATGCAGAATTAGTCCACTAACTTAGGGCAGTTGGGGATTTTAGTCCACCGAATACACGGGTGGCGATTTTAGTCAACTAATTTAAAAGAAATCGCACATTTAGTTCATTTCTGACCTGAAATTTGAATTTTTGCCGGAAATTGGATTTTGACCCAATTTTTTGGGATTTTGACCGGCCAACATGGGACGGGTAGCGATTTTAGTCCACTAATTTAAAAGAAATCGCACATTTAGTCCATTTCTGACCTAAAATTCAAATTTTGCCCGTAAATTGGATTTCGACCCGATTATTGGGGATTTTGACCTGCCAACATGCCACATATATGTTGACTTAGTTTTCATTTTAATTATAAAAATTAATAATACCACGTGGGTATTTATTAAAACAAATATAATAAAATAAAGTAAAAAAAAAAAAAAAAAGAATCCGCTCGTGAGTGCTCAAACCGGAAATCTCGACTAAACCGGCTTCTTCTAGGGATAAGAAACTTTGTCGTTCGGTTTTTTTTCTCACCGCCGTTGTTGCCGGATTTTACCGCGAGATTTTCTTCTCCGGCCGCTGAGATGCTAATCCGATTCTTATTGGCAAAAATGTGAGGTTTGACGACGGATATTAACTGATAGCTTCCGGCGTGAGGTTTGATTGCGTTCATACCTTTTTTTTTTTTTTAATTTGTTTTTTTGAATTCGAATGATTAGGAGGTTTATCTCTGGGTTCGTGTGCGTGTGGTTCAAAATTGAAATGCCAACTTTAGTTTAAAAAGTATAGAGATGATGTCTCCCAAGTCTTCTTCGTTTTTTTTTACTTTATTTTATTATTTTTGTTTTAATAAATACCCACGTGGGCCATTATTAATTTTTATAATTAAAATGAAAATTAAGTCAGCACATATGTGACATGTTGGCCGGTCAAAATCCCCAAAAATTGGGTCAAAATCCAATTTCCGGCAAAAATTCAAATTTCAGGTCAGAAATGAACTAAATGTGCGATTTTTTTTTTAAATTAGTTGACTAAAATCGCCACACGTCCCATGTTGGCCGGTCAAAATCCCCAAAAATTGGGTCAAAATCCAATTTCCGGCCAAAATTCAAATTTCAGGTCAGAAATGGACTAAATGTGCGATTTCTTTTAAATTAGTAAACTAAAATCGCCACCCGTGTATTCGGTGTACTAAAATCCCCAACTGCCCAAAATTAGTGGACTAATTCTACATTTTGACCCAAAATTAAATTAAATATACGTTTTTAACAATTATTCAGAGAATAAAAAAACTCAACAAGAATGATATGTGTATTATTTATATATTAATATATATTGGATCACATCATCTAAGAATTATTTATAACCAACCAAAGATGTTCGGTTAAATATTTATCCAAACTACTTCTAAGTTTATCGAAATTACATTTATATAAAAATGTAATTGAAGAAATGATTACTAGGATTCTATCATTGTTTTGACTAGTAGTAGTTGGAACTGTGAATTCTACTGTTAAAAATTTTAAAGTATAAAATTTTATGAATAGTAAAATTTTGGTTTGTTATATAATTTATAAACCTCCACTTTTTACTTTTTAAGTGTAGATGTTAAATTATATTTGAAAAGTACATGATAAATTGTTATATTAATTCTTATGTCAAATCATATTTGAAAATGAATGATATTATACTATAATATTGTATTTAATATCATATAATTATATGTGTTAATAGGATAGTAGATGATTAGAAATTAAACGCAAAAAACTATTGATTTATTAATTAATTTTTTAATATTAAAATAAAAAATTATTTTGACATTCGAATACCAATCTGATATTTTAAAAACTAAAGCAAATATGTTTTATTATACCTATATGTCACACTCACTCACCATTAAATTTACAAAAAAAAAAATAATAAATTATTATGATGTGACAATTGAATTTTGGATTAACTTACATATGGTATGATACCTTGTGGGTACCTTATAATTTTCTTTAATTATTTGCTGAAAATGAAAAGAAATGGAGCAGAAAATTCGGTACCATAAATCACTCGCGCCAGTCGTCGTCTCTTTTCTTGCATGGAGGACTGGTTAGTGACAGTATTAATTACGTTTTTTCCTTCTCCATGACAACCATATGGTGTCGGGATAAGTTACTTTTTATATACGGAGTCAAAACCAACGGTTCATATTGCACAAGGACAAGGGGTAGTTTCCCAAACAGAGTGTGTAAGCACGTGTGTATTCACTATTGACTTACATTTTATCCATTGCTGTCTAGTGTCTACCCTTTCTTATTTATTTTTGTTTATTTTCTTTTCATTATTCAATTAATACCAATATGCTTTTCTTGTGATGCAAACTTTCTTGCGTTTCAATGTTTCAACATTTTCCCTCCACATTATTATTATTCTTTTCGTTTTTCTTTGTAACTGAAATTTGAACATAGTATGCCATGAAAGTATGAAACTATATATGATTTGGTGTACTTCAGTTTTATACAACAACTAAAAATTGACATTGTGTCAACTCATGTTATGTCAAAAAAAAAAAGCGAAGAGAACAAGAAGAACGAATTATCAAAAGAAAAATTATCGGTAAACGTGTTCTAAGGTATAGAATAGATCTGCCTCTAACCCTTATAGTTAAAAGACAATAATAAAAAGATGTCACAAATCTTCCTTTTAAGTTGCTCACGTGATCTGCATATGAGACATTGGGCGACAAACCCCTTTCTCACTATTCTTTCTTTTATTTTTTGATTTTATGTTTTCCGTCTCCTATTGAAAAAGTGTATTTTCCGTTCATAAAATGGGTCTCTTCTCTCCTTGTAAGGAAAAGTTTTCTTCTACCTTTAGGAATGTTCTATGCAACGGAGGGAGTATTATTTTTCGGTCACTGGCTTAAAGAAATTAAGGGTTGATGATAGATATAGTTATGTTGAAATGAAGGCAGTAGTTATTCACTCTTGAACTTAACAAAAGTCGATAGGAATAATAGTTTCATATTATCAATGACTTATTCATTATGTTATTCCTTTTATTATTGTAATCCTTTTCCTGCCCCATTTTATTATTATTATAAGAAATAGAAATTGTTATAAAAGTGTTGTTATCTGTACAAGTTATGAGTTGTAATATTTATATAGATAATACAATGGGATAATTATAATAAGCAAATAATAGGAGCTCGTGATATTATTACACCTATTGAGGAGAATTCTATGCTATTATGCCCCCACAAGATGGTGTTTTTTGTCAAACACACCAATCATCATAAAACACGGGACGATAACTCATAAAAGAAAATGTACTTCAAACGAAAGAAAAATATTAATAAATTAAATAAAATAAAAAATACAAGAAAAAAGAAAAGGCCAAAAAATAAGCTGAAAATGTTCGAATTTGGGCCTGGGCCCACGCAATCACCGTTTCGTTGTTGATAAGTCCAAAAAGCTGAACTACCAAATAAAGGGGGTACTAACCTCAAAAATAGAGATCAGTGACCTAGAAAACCTCCAAACGTGACACAGCGACCTCCAAAGAATCCGCAATTTTCACGGCGACCTCGACTTCCTGCAAAACAGCGCCTAGAACGGGCCGGATTTCGAGCCCGTTAAGGCCCTCCGACGCTAAAGTTAATAAGCGAAAACACACTTCTTCTCTCTCAATAATATCAGTGCACTCAGATAGTAAAATGCGTAAACAAGCATTAACCTTTAAGGAAGAAGTCAAGGGCTCCTTTTATAGGGATGGGAGAAAATTCCCAATATCTAGGGTTACCTTTCGTAATAAGAATTTCATTTATGCCAGGATTCCACAATCGTCTCTCAATTAGAACTCCTCATTCATGGCAAGTTCCCATAAACAACAAAACTTCTCCATAAATATCCCAATTAAGGCGGGGCATACAGCCCACCAGGCCCATAATAATTCACGCATATCCATTCCACAAACGGGCTCAAGTACTCAGCCCAAATTACAAGAGATCGTGACCCTGTATGAAAAGTCATCCCCATACTACAGGTCGCTACTCTTCACAAAACAATCCACTCGAATTATCACAGTTCGCCCACCTCCCAGGGGTACACCCTCCCTAGGAAATGAGGTCGCTTTCCACAAATAGGCACGTTCACCACATAATTT
>BMAC01000519.1:531429-557848 GCA_014905375.1 Phtheirospermum japonicum | reverse complement strand
GCTTTAAGTGTACTAAGTGTGAGGTGTTTGTGCTATTTTTGGGTTTTTAAGTTTGAATTCTTGTTTTGTAGGTGGCTAAAAAGGATTATATTCGCTCGGTGGATGTCCCAGTTGTCGTAATACAAGCATAACTCCAGAACCACTTGTGCCATTTGCCTCCACTTTATACCATTGGAAAGATGAGAGAATTTTCTAAAACTTTTGTGTTTACAACAATTCCAAATTCTGAGTCTAAGAATGGTAAAAGTCAGCTTTAAGTGGAGACAGTTCGTCATCGCCTCGTTTGTGGCAGGTTTTGGTGCGGAGCCCATAACTCTCGGAGGAAAACTCCAAATGACATGATTCAAAATCCATATGATAGACAAGAGAAAGGGCTACATTTCATATGAAGACATCATTGGCTAATTCCGAAGTTTTGGCAGTCGATCGACTGGTTTTAGTCGATCGACTGCCTGGCAGAGTTACGTTGCTCTCTGGAAAGCAGTCGATCGACTGCTTTCTCGGTCGATCGACTGAGACGCTGGGAGATCGGCCATTTTGAGCATTTTTGGACGTTTTTGACCCTACAAACAACTATATAAAGCCTACACCTTGCACCTTTGATAGACACACTCCCTTCCCAACCCAAGCTAGGGTTTGGGAACAAATTACTCTCTCAAGCTCTTGATAATTTTCTTTTCCTTAGGTTTTAGATTTAATTTCAAGCTTTCATGTAATTTCTTTTCCTAGATTAGATTTAAGTTTCAAGCACCTCCTTGGGTTTGTAAGCCTAAGAAGAATTCAAGTACTCCCTTGGATTGTTTACTTTGATGCAATTTATTCAAGCTTTGTTTCATTTTCTTAATTCAAGTAAGTTTCCTTTCAATTTCATGTTTTATGCTTTAATTTCATGCTTTGTTCTTCATTTTCCATGCTTGTTCTTCATGTTATGCTTTTTGCCTTAGCACCTTGAATTCATGATGAAACATATGAATTGGCTATGGAATCTAGATGAGTGACACATCTAGATCATAGATCGGCTCTTGGATCGTCTTGATTTTGAGTTTTTCACATGCTTTATTTGCAATTTTATTTTTATGCTTTGTTTCATGCTTAATCCTAGATCTAGGCTTTGTTTCTTGTTATTTTTCTTAAAGTTTCAAACTTTCATGTCAACTTGCAATGCTCTTTCCATCCATGCTTTCAATTTTAGTCAATTTGCTTTATTTGAGTTTTTATGCATAGTTGTACCTTGTGCTTGCATGCTTGTACTCGGTGAAACATTGCATTTTCTTGCTTATTTTCATTACTTGCTTGCATTTTCATTTAAGGCATACGACCGAGGCATCCTACCAACTTGCACTTTCATTTTCTAGGATAGTTTAGATAAAATGTGAATTTAAAGCATAAAAAACCATGATTTACCACAAACCTCAAGCTAACCGGACCATTTAACCAAATTAAATATAAAATTAACAAGAAACACGAAAAGAACAACAAAATGAGAAAACAAGTGAAAACCTAACAAAACTCGACTAAAAAACTACTAAAATTAACATAAAATCCTAATTAAAAACACTAGACAAACACCACATTTACATGAAAAACACCTTATCACAAAATCGGCCGAAAATACATAGCTAGAAAAATTGAACCATCAGCCCAGTAGCATCTATCTTGTGCAATGTTAATTTTTAATCACCAAATTTACCTCGTTATTACTTGTCCAGCCGTCCGATTTCAACTCCATTGAAACACTTAGTTAGCTAGATTCAAAACAAAATCAAGAGATTTTATGAAAGACAAGAACACAAGCAACAGTACGCACAACAAGAGAGCATCCTCACAAAGTATGAATGTCCTACGGGATGCCTAAAATTCATGACTTCAAAGATTATCAAAAACATATTAAGATTTCAGTGACCTGATCCAATGTTGCTTTTTATTACTGACAACATTATGAACCAACATTGCCTTAGGTGAAGTCAATGGAAACTTACCCCTTAACCCAAGTTAATGACTATGTCAAGATCTCTCAAGAAGGAGATATTTAAAGATTGGATCATTTTGTATCCAGGTTTTCTTCATCCTTGAAGGGATTTGAATATTTTAATCTTCAGCAATTGCTGTTAAAAACCTCTTGTTTTTGGACCTGGGAGAAGGCCAGTTTCTGCGGGCAAACCCCACAATCACCTAATTGAAGAGGTTGGTTCTTTTTGCCATCACTTTTATTGCAACAAAGGACCTTATCGCACTTTCAATCAAACTCAATGCATTAGAATTATGTATGAAAAGAAAGATAAAAATGCATGAAAATGTATACAGATGTTGTGACTGATATTGATATTAGGTGTCACAACATCACAAACCAACATTGGTTCAGACAATGCACATACCGAGATCTCTTCTCAAACGAGAGAAGGTCTCGAAATCTAATGCCTTAGTGAAGATGTCAGTAAGCTGATTATCTTTTCTAATATGCTCAAGGATAACAATCTTCCTCTCAACTAGGTCTCGAATAAAGTGGTACCTTATGTCAATGTGTTTGATTTGAGAATGCTGGACTGGATTTTTGGAGATGTCAATGGCACTGGAATTGTCACACATCACAGTCAAGATACTACTGTGCTAACCATACTCTTCTATCATTTAGTTCATCCATAGTAATTGTGTGCACGCACTTCCAGCTGCAATGTACTCGGCTTCATCTGTAGAAAGAGAAATACAATTTTGCTTCTTGTTGCACCAAGAGATTAAATTGTTACCCAGAGAAAAAACATTCCCCATTAGTACTCTTCCTATCTACCACATCTCCTGCCCATTCCGAATAAGTATACCATACAAGTTCAGTACCAGTGTCTTTTGTATACCACACACCTAGTTCAGTTGTACCAGTAATATACCTTATTATTCTTTTAACGGCTTTTAAGTGTGACTCTTTTGGATTAGACTGATATCTAGCACATAAGCACACACTATACATAATATCTGGTCTACTTGCTGTCAAATACAACAAACTACCTATCATACTTTTATACATGGTGTTATCAACACCCTTACCAACATCGTCTCTCGACAGTTTCATAGTTTTGCCCAGTGGGGTTTTCTTGATGATTTCACCTATTAAACCAAACTTTTTAACTAAGTTCTTTGCATATTTAGTTTGGGAAAGGAAAATACCATCATCAAGCTGTTTGATTTGAAAACCAAGGAAATACGAAAGGTTACCTTCCATGCTCATCTCGAATGTATCGGACATTCGAGTGACAAACTCCTTGACCATCTACTCGTTAGTGGATCCAAAAATAATATCACCTACATAGATTTGGACGATTAAGATGTGCTTATTGGATTTAAGAAGGAACAAAGTTTTATCAACTTCACCTCGTCTAAAGTTCAAATAAAGCAAATGTTGAGTTAGCCTTTCATACCAAGCTCTAGGAGCTTGTTTTAAACCATAAAGAGCCTTTTTTAGTTTTAAAACAAAATTTGGTTTTTGAGGATCCAAAAATCATTTAGGCTGCTCAACATACACTTCTTCACTTAAGACTCCATTTAAAAAAGCACTCTTAATGTCCATTTGATGCAATGGAATCTTCATATAACAAGCAACAGAAAGCAAAAGCCTTACCAACTTAATGCGGGCAACAAGGGCGAAAGTTTCATCAAAATAGATTCCTTCAATTTGCGTATACCCTTGAGCAACCAGTCGTGCTTTATTCCTCACAATGTTGCCTGCTTCATCAGTCTTATTCTTGAATATCCACTTTATTCCCGTCACGTGGGAATTTTCTGGTCGTGGAACTAAATCCCAAACGTCGTTTTTGGCGAATTGGTCCAGCTCTTCTTGCATTGCTCGAATCCAGAACTCATCCTTGAGTGCATCCTCCACACGCTTGGGCTCTATTTTAGAAAGGTACAAAGATTCACGAATCTTAGAACAATTTGTAAATAGACACATGTACCTGACCATTTCCTTGAAATTTATTTGTCTCCGTCTTGTACTCCTTTCATCTAAATCACCGATAATTTGGCCCACGGGGTGGTTTTTCTGAATCCTGGATGGAATATCTCTCTGATGAAGATCAATGGGATCAGCTGGATCTTCGTCTTCCGAATCAGAATCTGATTCTGCGGCGTGGCTTGATGTTGATTCTGATGGTGGTATCCCAGCATCAACATTGGTACCAACATCACTCAATTCTCAGAGTTCAGCACCTGCATCTACATTCTCAATACCTGCACTATCATCTGAAGGAGGAGTGACATTTTCTTGAGGATTTCTATCATAAACTAGATCATTATCCTCAGTAGGTTTGACTGTACTCGTCAGATCGTCGAACTTGACATTAACTGACTCAAACATGCTTCTAGTTCTAAGGTTAAACAACCTATATGCATGACTATTTTGGGAATAACCCATGAAAATGCACTTGTCACTTTTTTGAGTCCAGTTTAGCTAAATGATTTCTATCGTTGAGCACATAGCAAATACATCCAAACACATGAAAATAGCTCAAGTTCAGTTTTCTACCCATTAACAGCTCATATGGAGTAGCATATGACCCTGTTCTAAAATAAGTCCTATTTGTAATATGACATGCAGTGTTCATTGCTTCAGCCCAAAAACGTTTCCCAATGCCATTAGAAATGAGCATAGTTCTAGTCATCTCAGCAAGAGCCCTATTCTTACGTTCATCTATGTCATTTTGTTGAGGGGTAATAGGTGAGGAAAATTCATGATTTATACCCTCCGAAGTGCAAAACTTAGAAAAAGATGCATTTTTAAAATCTTTTCCGTGATCAATTCTAATTCTATCAATGTTCACATTAAACCTTACACACAACTTCTTTGCAAGTTTTTGAAAATCTCAAAAGTTTCAGATTTTTCTTTTAGAAATTCTACCCAAGTGAATC
Organism: Phtheirospermum japonicum; assembly: GCA_014905375.1. Taxonomy (NCBI): domain Eukaryota; kingdom Viridiplantae; phylum Streptophyta; class Magnoliopsida; order Lamiales; family Orobanchaceae; genus Phtheirospermum; species Phtheirospermum japonicum. Next base: position 552,952 of record BMAC01000519.1, on the reverse strand, counting down.
TAGAAAAATTATCGACAATAACTAAAACATACCTCTTACCACCAAGGCTCTCGACCTCAAGTGGACCCATGAGATCCATATGAAGGAGTTCAAAGCAAGGACATGTAGTGAGACTTTGCTGGACTAGATTTGGTACTCTGACCTGCTTTCCTTTCTGTCACGCCTCGCATACAGGAATGATCTTGGTGTTTAGCTTAGGAATCCCAGTCACTGCTTCTTCTTTGGCCAACATTTCCATCACCTTGTAGTTGATATGCCCTAGTTTTTGATGCCACACCTCAGCATCACTTATTTGAGATAACTTGCAAAAAGCATCACTGATGATTTGATAACAATTATCTGAAGTCCTATGTCCAACAAGGATACATGGACCATTCTCCTCATAGACTTCACACTTCTCACGGTTGAATTTGACACTAAAACCTCCGTCGCACAGTTGACTTATGCTAATCAAATTTTAAGTAAGTCCTTCTACCAGCAGCACATTTTCAAGAGCTACAATGCCGGGAACATGGAGAGTTCCTTGGCCAACAATTTGGCCATTTGCGCCTCCACCATACTTTACTTTTCCACCTCGAAATCTGACAATGTTGGAAAGTAGCTCTTCTGACCCAGTCATATGCTTGGAGCATCCAATATCAAAATGCCAGGCTCCAGGGACGTGGGACGTGGGACTTCAGGGAGGTATGGATCATATTACACTTGATGTTATTTTTCTTGACCCACACTTGTTTGAATCCGGTGTTAGTATTGATGTTGGTATGAAGGAAACCAACATTGGATTTAGCAGCCGCATTAGTTCTCTGAAAGTGCCTTCTCTCGCCTATGATCTTCCAGCAAAAAGGCCTAATGTGCCCTGGTTCACCACAATGATGGCACACGAACTGTCTCCTTCGCTTTTTGTGGCGTTTGGAAGATTTTCGTTCTTGACTTGAAACTTGCGTTGGCTGATTAGGTTTAAAACCAATTCCATGCTTCGAGGTTTGTGGGAAGCTTATCTCTAAATTTTCATCAAGCTTCGCCTTGCCTTTGTTCAGATTTGATATGGTTCCTTGGACCTTTATCAGCTCGGTTCTTACCTTCTCTAGATCAGCATCCTTCTTGGTGAGCGATGTTCCCAATCGAACAATTATGTCAGTCTGATCATCTTTTTCTTTGGTTAATTTCTCTACTTCTTTCATGAGATCCTTGACCTTGAGTACATGTTTTCCTCAGCTGACAAATAGTTGCTGGTGCTCAACACTCAGTAGCTCGTACTCCTTATGATAATCAGCAGTTTCAACATTCAGGCATACAATGTTGGTTTGAAGGATATCAACATGGACGTCATCGTCCTACACAACATGGGTAAACAAGGATGGAACAGGTTCAATTGACTCGGAATCATTGACATCCTCAGTGAAGTCAATAGCAACCATGCTTTTCTTCCTAAGAGTATTAGGAGATTCATTCTTGTAGTGTCCCCAACCTTTACATTCATGACATTGTACCTCACTGAGAGGTCTCGTGGGTTGGATGCATTTGGAATTGAAGATGTGGACTGAGATTTGGGAAGAGCACGTCCAGTGAATTTTGGCGTGGACACCTGTGGCCTAGTCTTCGTATTTGAGCCTCCAAGGCTATTCTTCTTCTTCTTCAAGAAACTATTGAAACGTTGAGTAACAAACGACAATTCGTCTTCACCAAGCGTAGTGGATTCCATCTTTTTCATAATTCCATTGAAATCAAAGTCCTCTTCATCTTCATCGTTGTCTGGATTAGCGTCGGAGGAAAAGGCAACATTCTTCTCTTTTGAGTTGGAACCAAGGTGTTCCATCTCATTTTGCTTAAGGTTTCCAACTAAGGTGTTGAACTCAATGTTATCAACATCTTTAGATTCTTCAATGGAAACCACCTTCATATTGTATTTCTTTGTAATAGATCTCAGCAGTTTTCCTACAAGACGAGAGTTAGTTATTGCCTCACCAAGCTCTCTGCACTCGCTTGTGATGTCTGACAATCTCATTGCGTAGTCCATGATCGACTCCTTCTCATCCATTCTCATTGCTTCGAAAGTGGACACCAACATTCTTAGCCTTAATTTCTTCATGTTCGCAGTTCCTTCACACACACTTTGGAGTGCATCCCATGCATCCTTTGCTGACTCGTGATTCTTGATGACGCGGTAGTAACTTGCATCAACATAACTGCAGAAGGTATTGATGCATTTGGAATTCCAGTTTGCAGCAGCGGCTTCTTCAGGAGTCCAATCTACTGATTCGAACTTTTTGCACCTATATTTATTTAACGTTGTCAATTTTAAAAAGTTCGCCCGCAAGAGAACGGGATCACTTGTAGGTGGGTAAGTTGACTCATGTCGATCTCAGAGGAAAGCTAGATTCGGAAGTTCGTTTTGTATTTGTTTTCACGAATAAGAAAATAAAAATAAAACTAATCTAAATACGCGGACAAGGGGGGTTTTATTTGAGAGTTTTAAGAACTAAAATTAATTAAATCTAATTAATCTAAGCTATGAACTAATTAATTAAGTCTAAGATTATTTAAACTACGCATTAATTATCTAAAACTAAGATTAAATTATCTAAAAACAATTAAATCTAGAATTCATTTAAATTAATTAAAAGACTTATAAAACGATTTAAGAAAACTAGGGTTCTAGAGCTTCGATTCGTCTCCACGATCGCTTGGGAAGTCTCAATTGATGGTTCACAACGAATCTAGGCTCTAGACCCATAAGATCTAGCTAACAATAATCATCAATCTCAACATCACAATTCCAACACAATCACAAGAACGATTCGTCATGGAAGTAATAATTATTAATTAAACTAATGAAAAACATGCAACTAAATTAAAGAGATTAGAAAATAAATACTTACTAATTAACGAAGAAAATCCGCAGCGTTTTGGTGAAAGATCTTGAATCTAAACTATCTAATAGCTAATCAAAAGTGTAAGAATATAAAACTAAGAATTATAAAGAGAAACTAAGAAAATAAAATGGAACTCTTGAGGTTGTCAACCCCCAAAAGGCCTTAGAAACCCTAGGATTAATGTGTATTTTCGAATGTGAGGGGTCCGGGTAATTATAGGTGTAGGTGGCTTGAAAAAGGGGTCAAAATTAGGGTTTCCGCCCCTTTTAGGACGTTCAGCACTTTCCATACCGGTTGAGCCCAAAAACGACCCTTCTAGAAGGCCCAGAATCAGGAGGTGCTGCCAGCCCAACTTTCTATACCGGTTGGGCCCAGAGACATCCCTTCTAGAAGGCCCAAAACTGTCATTTCTTCAAATCGCGGCCCGTTTTTTCTGAAACTCTACTCGTTTGCCTATTCTTGACTAAGTCCAAACCTAAATACCTCAAAATACCTAAAATAAACATAAAACTAATTAATTATAATTAAAATACGGTAAAACAAGTTGGAGATAAGAAAATGTGAAAATATGCTCAATCTATCCAACTTTCACCGAAAACAATAACAAAAATGAACTAAAACACTAACTAAAATCAAGACAAATTCATGTTAATCATCTACTTCCTTTTTGGGAAAGGTGTCGCCTTCACCATCAGTAAAACGTGGTTTTTCCCATCTAAGGAGGACGGTTTTTCACACACGTTCGTCAATACTTTTTAAGTGCCAACGCATTCTCTGTTTCCAGAGAGAGTAGTTTTCTCCATTGAGGATTGGAGGCCTCGGGTTGCCTTGAACATCCATAGTACCTAAAAATAAGGATCAGTACTTAAAAGGTTAAGTTACCTGCTCTAGATGTCAATTGTAAAATTTGAAGGTCTATGTTTTTAAAAATAAGTCTCATATTTAAAATGTTGTTAACAATGTTAAATGATATTGTCTACTAACATCGACCAGAGTAAAATAAAAATATGCAGCGGAAATAAAAGTGAAGAACACGATATAACAAATTCAGTTCACAAGTAAAAGTACTTGTGAACTTGGGTGTACAAAGCCGAAAACTATATTACTTTCTTGTTTTTCAATCAATACGAAAATATTAAGTAATATATGAAAACTAAAGTATCAAAACACATGATACTAAATACTTGTCGCCTAGGTTGAACAAGCTCTTCTCCGTTGGTCACGCAATTTCAAATAACTTGTCGATCTCGATCAATGGCTCCAAGTAACCTTCATGTTACGTCTTGCGTCGTGCTCTCCTTCAGAAATCCGTGCGTAAAAAGATTTGTCACCAAGTTTAGTAATCCCTTGTCTTAAATAGACAATCCTAAAATTCTAAACTTGGTAAATAAGTATACTAAAATCTAGACACAATTTAGGAAAATAAAGTCTTATAAATAAACTAGGAAACACAATCTAGAGTTCCTCATTACTTTTGTGCCTAAGAAAGGCAAATAACAAAATAGAAATTATTGCCAAGAATAAATTACTCAACACGGTAAACAACGACGAAGGAGACTTCCCCATGGAACTATGAACTACATTATTGAAGGAGAACTTAGTTGCGACAAATTATAATCCCACGTCAGTCGATCTCTACAAATACAACGAATAAAGTTCCCAAGACCTCTATCTGACCATAAATCTGCGGGTGTGTAGTGGTATTAAAGTTCAAAGAAGTAACAACATAAGCCACGGAATTTCCTAAAAGTGGCTAAGGAAGTTAGTATCATGATCAGAAGTAATGGACTTAGGCACCCCATGCAAATGAACCACCACACAAAAGAATGGTTGTGTGATTTGCGAGGCATCTGACGTCTTCTTGCAAAGAATAAAATGTACAATTTTTAAAAACCTGTTTACCACCATAAAAATTGAATCAACCCCGCATTAAGTTTGGGGTAGGCCAAAATAATATCCATAGACCGATCTTCCAAAATAGCTTTGGGAACATGCAATGACATGCAAAGTCTGGTATTTTGCATTTGTCCCTTAGCCGTCTGACAATTATGACACCGACTCACAAACCTTCCAACTTCTCTTTTCAACTGAGGCCAATAATATCACTCCTCTAAACTAGCAATCGTCTTCTCTCACCAAGGTGTTCACTAAAATCACTCCCATTTAGATCATGAATTAACTTATTCCTCAAGGATGTGTGTGGAATACACAATCGATTCCCCTTGAAAAGATACCATTGTGCTAATAAAAATCCTCAAATGGCAGTTTGGCCGATATACCTATAAATCATTATCCTCAGCATACAACTCGCGAAAAAAACTCAACACTCGTGACCTTGTTGCTCATTGTCACCAATGTAGTAGCACGCCTACTCCAAGCATCAACGGGTTTATATTAGCTACCAGACTTATGCTTCAATGTGAAAGGGAATTATTGTAAGTAAGCAACCCACCTTGCATGGAATTTAATTATATTCTTCTGATTATTAATGTGTTTCAGATCTTGACGATCACTATATAAGACAAACTTATCTTGAATAAAATAATGTTCCTAGTGCTTTAAAGTTCGGATAACTAGAAAATCCTTGATAATAGGTGACCACTTCTGCTGTGCATCACTTACTTTCTCACTAAAATAAGCTACCGATTTTCCTTCTTGAGAAAGGACTGCCCTGATCCCTACACCATAAGCATCACATTCAACCACAAATAATTTCTCAAAACTTGGAGTGCCAAGTATTGGGGTCATGCATATCTTCTCCTTAATCAACTCAAAACTCTTTGTCTATTCACTACCCCACTGAAACTTACCTTTCTTAAAACAATCTACCAAAGGCACCTATGGAGCTAAAATTTTGAATAAACCATCAGTAGAATGTGGCAACGTGAAAACTGTGTATCTGTGGCACGGACATAGGAAATAGACATTCTAATATCACTTTAGCTCTCTCCTCATCTACACAAATAGCATCACCGCTGACAATAAAGCCCAAAAATATAAGTCTCATCTGTAAGAAACTACACATCTTCTGATTAATCTAGAGCTTATGAACTTGCAATACAATTTAAACATGTCGCAAATGCTCCATGTGGTCAACCTCATTAGCGTTATATATCAAGATATCATAAAAGTAAGCAACAATAAATTTACCAGTAAATGGCTTTAACACCTCATTCATCAATCACATGAATGTTCTTGGAGCATTTGACAAATTTTTCGTAAAGACACTCCTTTATTTTAATAGTTGTCTTCCAATCATCTCCTGGTCTAATGTGGATTTGATGATACCCACTCCGAAGATAAATTTTAATGAAAATTATTGACCCATAAAAGTTGTCCAACAATCTTCCAACTATGGAACAGGGAATCTTAACGCACCATGATCTTGTTTATTTCCAGCTATCCACACACATACGCTAGGTCCCATACTTCTCCGGGTTCAATAATTTTGAGACCACACAAGCACTCATACTGTAGTGGATAAACCCCTTAATCAGTAATCCTCCACCATTTGCTACAATATTTCACTCCTTTGGGCTTATCTGATAATGAGGTAATTAAGCAATGTAGATCCTAAGAATTAGATCGATGGCATGGTGAATATTCCTCCTTGGTTTCAGAAGGGAGCTCTTCTGGAACAAGCTCGTGGAATTCATTAAGTAACACACACACATAACCTGGAATTTGCAATTGTGAATCAGCTACTCTAGTCACAAGCACAATCTTCACCACTAAGGCATGAATCTCATTAGCATGTTGGGCATCTAAAATAATTTCTGACTCAGATTGAGTGATGGTCAGTAAATTCTCCAACTTATAAGATTTAATGTTATTTTTGAACCCCCAGTGGTAATAATGTAATCCTTTTCCCGTCCTTCGAAAACTCGTAAATATATTTTTGCTCATAATGATTAGTACCGTGGTAATACTGCCATGGCCTGCCAAAAAACAACTGGGAACCATCCATATCCGTCACACCACACGTAACTTCATCCTTATAACATTTACTGATAGATTACAGCACACGACATCTCTCATGCACCTATATTCTCTCACCATTCATAATCATATAATTCTATATGGTTTGGGGTGCTTCACCACAAGTAATCTCAATGCATTAACCAATTTTTAAGAAATAATATTTTCACAACTGCCACTATCAGTAAGCAACTCAAAATTTCGATTGGAACTTGTGCACCTAGTTCGAAATAATGCATTCCACTGTGAATTATCTCATTATGACGCCAACAAGACTTTTCGAAGTACTAAAGTTTGTTGGACGTCATCGTCTTCTCCATCCGGCTTGCAAAGCCCTTCTTTCTCATCATATTCACCTTCCTCAAAATTAGCTAAGGTAACTTGACATCGTTGTGGGCAACTATTTGAATTATGACCAAGCTCGTGGAACCTATAACATTTATCCCAGTTGGTTTTGCATAAGGGTTATATGGTGGTTTTTTCGCTGTCTCCTTCACTTTTTCTGCAACATTCCTCTTTGCCACTAATCTTGTTTTCTGGAATTAGAAGAATTTGCCACTCCAAATTTAGGGTTTGGTTTAGGTGGTTCCCCAAAAGCCCTATCACTACAAAAAAAATCCGAAAACACCGACGGAAATTACCGACAGATATTTTCCGTCGGTAATACCGATGGATTCCAGATGGATTTTGAAAATGAACGGCGAAAAATTATATTCGTACGTAATTCTTTCATTTATTTATTTTTAATTTACCGACGGAATGCCAACGAAAAAATCCGTTAGTAAATTTAATTTCTTAATATTTATTTAATTTATTTATAGTCTTTTTTATAGTTTTTATTTTTAAATATTTCTTATTTACCATGGTAAATATTCTGTCGGTAAATTAAATCTTTTAATTTTTATTTAATTATTTATTTATTATTTACGATTATTTTTATTAATTTTTCATATTATTTTTTAATTTTTTATATTTATTATTAATATATTATTATTATTTAATAATATATATATTATTAAATATTAATTATTATTTAATATATACATATACATAAACCTAAGTATAATTATAATATATATATATATATATATATATAATGTATAATATCTATAATTATAATAAATAATATAATACATTTACACTCATATATATATATATATATATATATATATATATATTATATTATATATAAATATATTTATATATGAAATATATATTATATTATATTATATCATAATTATATACATAATGTGTGTATATATATAAAATATATATGTATAATATATTTATATATATTTATAATTTTAATATAATATATATATATATGATTATAATATAATATATAATTATATTATATATATATATAATATATATATATATATATATAATTTTAATATAATATATATATATATATATATATAATATATATATATGATTATAATATAATATATAATATTTATAATATATATGTAGACATATTATAATTATATTATTTATTATATATATATATATAATGTCGAATACTTACCAGGAATCGAGTTAGCCCAGCCGGTCATGGATCGGCTTGGAGTGCGAGAGGTCGCCTATTGGAATCCCCCCATAGATATATGGGAGGATTTATTTGTGATTAATGGGTGTTGGGCTTGGGGGTGTGGGTTGGGCCGCCACAACACTTCCAAATTTTTTCATTTATCGACGGATTAATTTTATTTTTTTAAGAAATTAAGATCCATCGGCGATACGGACGAAAAGGTGTCCGTCGGTATTTTACTGACGGAAAGAAAAATATATGTTGGCAACTTTTTTACCGATGAGAATTTGACCGACGGACGATTTCCGCTGTTAACGGCGTTACCGACGGAATTACCGACGAAAATGATCGTCGGTATCCGTGAGTTTTTTTGTAGTGTATGAATCTTCTCTCCCATAGTAATTCTGCTGACTCATAGATTCTGCTCGCTGCGCCATATTCTAAGCATCACTAAGGGTTACGATAATTTGACACCCAGTCTTATCAAGGATTTTGAGACGTAATCAATGAAAATATATCGCCTCTTATTGCCCTTCGGTCTCTATAATATTGTTCTGAGATGATAAATGTAAGAAATCTATATTCGGCTACAGATTTTTGCCCTTATATCAACATCATATATTGATTGAATTGAAATTGACCGTAATCTAAAGAAAGGAACTTGGCCATCAACATCTTCTTCATCTTTTGATAAGGTCATGGTGGTTTCTCCCCAAACATCATCGCCTGGCTTGAACTTGTTCTCACCACGACGATGATCCTCCTCCTTTCAATCGATAAGCAACCAACTTCACTTGCTTATCCTCAGATATTTCTGAAAAATTAAAAAATAAATCTCTACTTATTCCACCTAATATAGAAAAATTTTATTGAAGGAAGAAAGATCCACCTTCAAACAAAATCCATCTTATCATTGCCAACGATCCCCCCTAAGGTTAAGGCGCCTACTAAGGATATCTGCATAACTCTCATCTGATGAATCCTCCGTATTAGATCAGTTATTTTTGTACTTAAGAATTCTTGTTCGTTATAGGATTTGGAATCCTTTAGTTTTTACTGTAGATGTCAAATCATGTCTTAAAAGTGAATAATAATGTATTATTATATTGTATTTGATGTCAAATCATGTCTAAAAAGTAGGTGATAATGTATTATTATATTGTATTTGGTAATATTTAATTATTTAGTTGTAAGATATTGTTGTTCGAGTATTTGATTTTTTAGTCTAAAAACAAATGAATATTCGGTATTACGAATCCCGAATCCGGTATTTTAAATCCTAGCCCAAACAGGGCCTTAGGGATAATAGGGTTGCATCGATGGTCATGTGAAACTCTCTCGGTATCATCTTCACCACGTCTAGTTTCCAAAGAAATGCTCTCAGTCTCTCTCTATTCCACGTAAACTAAAAGCACTTGCATTGTGGTTTCGATAGTTCTAATATCTTTGAGCATGTCAATGAGAGTAGCGTTCGCTCCATCTTGGTTATCCATTTTCAAGGAAAAACCGAGGCTCTTGATACCACTTGACACGGGAGTATAACTTACAGAAGACAAAACTTCAAACAAAAGGAAAATATTAATAAACCTACAAGGTGTCAAAGTTTAAATATCTAATATAATGATAAACCGACGTATTTAAAGGCTCAAAAACCATAGCATGAAAAGAAATGATAAACTAAATGAAAAAAAACTAGAAAATAGAAAAGGCGCAAAAATGTTTGAATTTGGGCCTGGGCCCATATACATCATCGTTTTGTTATTTCGCTTCCAAAAATATATTATAATAGCTATTTTGAGCACAACTCCAAAGTTACGTCCGCTTCAATAATAGCTCGGTCCTTGGGAGCCAAATACTCATCCACCACGCTTTCCACATCATCATAGAAGTTCAAACTGCAAATTTGTTAATAGTTTTATGAGTAAGTTAGCCAATTTATTTCTGTGTATGTGCACCACATTCAGTCACCTCAATTTGTTCTTGCACAAAGTTGTAATTTAACTCTATATGTTTCATTTATATGTGGAGACTAGATTCGCACACAATTGTGTTGCTATATTGTTGTCACAAAGTAGCATCCATGTGGTTTTTAGAGGGTGACACAATTCACTTTTTAGATGCTCTAATGTGCTCTCGCACAAAGTGGTAGTCTAACGCTATATGCTTCATTTGTATGTCGAAAATTAGATACACAAGTATGCTGCTCCAATGTTGTCACAAAGTAGCGTCGGTGTGGTTTCATAGGGTTACATGAGTGACTTAGTAGAATTTGAAGCCAATCAAGTTTTCTAGTAGCAGAAGGAATTGATCGATACTCTACCTCCATGGAGGACCTTGCAATTATTCTCTATTTCTTTGAGCACTATACAATTCAATTATTACTGAGGAAGATTGTGTAGTCTGAAATGGAAGTGAAGTCTTCCCTGTCCCGTACCCAGTCAGCGTCAAAGTATGCAATTAGGTGAAGGAGCTAAAATCTATATATTTGTATTCCATGGTACACGGTCTATTTAAGGTAGATAAGTAACTATTTTTCTGCAGTCCAATAAAGTTGGGAAGGTGAATGGATAAATTGGGCGAGTTTATTTACTGCATATGCCACATTGGGTCTGTGATTCAAAGGTACATCATTGCACCAATAAGTTTGTGATATAATGTGGTGTCTATGGATGGGGCACCATCTTTTAGAACTAGTTTAGTTTGGGCACTCATTGGAGTTGTATTTTCTTTCTCTCTTCCCATACAAAATTTCTCAAGCAAATCTATTATGCAAATGTGTTATAGAAAATAACCAGCCCTTGTTGTAACAATCTAAATGTTTAAAAGAAATGAATATCACCCAGGTCTTTGATGGAAAATCGTTTAAAGAGTACCTGAATGATGTCGAGAACACAACTTGGTGAGTTTCCTATAATTAGAAAATCATTAACATACACTAGGATATATAGAATGTTAGTTGTTGTATGTTGAACAAATAATGATGCATTTGTCCGAGAAGTATGAAATCTAAACATATAGAATAAATTATTTTAGCTCATTGAACCATTCTCTCGGTGCTTGCTTTATGCCATAGAGAGATCGGTGTAAATGAACACATAATTTGGGTGGGAGGTATCAATGAAGCCCGGTGGTTGGGACATGTAGACTTCTTCCTAAAAATTATCGTGTAATAAGTCATAATTTACATCAAATTTACTAATAGCCCAGCCAAATGGAGTGTAATAGATAAATCAACTCAAATTGTAGTGGGTTTAATGATCGGTCTAAATATGTCATTGTAGTCAAAACCCGAGCATTGATGAAAGCCTTTATTACAAGATGTTCTTTATAAAAGGTTATGCTACCATCGTAGTTTCTTTTGATATGAATTCCCAGTTGCAACCAATGATGTTTTGATGTTCAGCTCATGGTACCAATTCCCATGTTTCATTTTTATCAAGAGCCATCATTTCTTCTTCGATTGACATTCTCCATTTTTTGAGTGGAAGATCTTGTCTCATTGTTTTGTCTCAATTATAGATGGTAATAGATGAGAAGTTTTCGTTAGATTCTGGGGTTTGAAAATTTGATTTCTCGATCGAGTTTTCATGGGATGGTGAGTTGGCTTATCGAGATGGAGTTCTTCGGTTATTGGTGAAGAGGACATACCTGGGGCGTGCATATTGTGAAGGTTAGGAGCTAAAATTTCTTGAGTGGATCTTACAAGTATATTATGTTTACGTGGAAGTGATATTTGTGATGTTGTGAACATATTAAGAGGAGCGGCGGTGTTGGAGTGGAGGTGGTAGACTGTTTTTGATTTTTTGGATATGAAATGAGAACTTATAGACTTATGTATATTGATATAGGTTCTTGTCTAGAGTATGTTATGGTGGGGTTGGAGGGCAGAATGGATTGAGATATAGATAACAAGTTTTGCACTAAATAGTTTTGATTTTATCATTAGGTGTTAAGAGTGGTAATCAGGGGAAGGAGTTTTCATCAAGGTTAACATGTCTAGAGTAGAAGAAACCTCGGTCTATTGGTTTGAAACATATGTAGAATTGTGAAGGTTGAGTATCCAAGGGAAATGCATAGACGAGATCTTTGTTTGAGTTTGTTCTTATTATGAGGATAAATCCAAGGATAAAATAGTCAACCAAAACCATAAAGTTTGGAGTAATTGGGGTAAAAGGAGAAGATGCACTCGAATGGGGATTTATTGGTTATGATCAGGGTTGGAAAGTGGTTATTGAGGTATATTTTTGTTTTGAAGGCAAACGACCAGAGTGACAGAGGGAGGAGAGCATGATAAAGAGGAGTTAAGCCAGTTTAAAAAATGTGACGATGTTGGTGTTCAGCGGATGCAATGTGTTAGGTATGTATATGGTAGAGATATGAGGTATTGAATACCATAGCGTTCGAATAATGTTTTGAGACCAAGATATCCGTGCTCCCCGTTAGTGTAAACTGTTTAATATAGTAAGAAAAATAATTTTCAACCAGAGTTTTAGAAAATTGGAGCACCTCGAAGACATCAAATGTATGGAAGATTGGGAATAGATATATGTACTTTGTAAAGTGATCGATAAAAATAACATAACGGGAGTAGCCATTTAGAGAGTGAACTGGGGATTATCCCCATACATCAATATATAAAAGTTATAGTAGGCTACAACTACTTGATATAGAGGTGCTAAATGGTAAATTTTTTTCTTTTGTTACATTTGCAGGGTTCACAAGATTCAAATAGATGTTTGGAAGGTTGAGTATATAAGCCATTTTTGAGAGAACAAGATGAAGAATTCAAATGGACGGATGACGTAATTGATAATTCCATTTATTTGCATGTACTTAAGAATTACTTTCTTGTATATTAAATTGACAAAAATCAACATATGCAGGCTACTTATTGTCATTATTCATGAAGATGAGTCAAATTCAATAGCGCCATTATTTGTTCTACTAAATTGAGGGACAAAGAGTAAATTATCTTCATTGTAGGCACACAAAGCAGATCTTGTAAGGAGAATCTATGTGTAGGAGTGACAGTGAGGATTATTTTTGAGTAATTGGCAAACCTTGACCATCACCCATGGAGATTTCATCAGGACATTCATATGGCCGAGAGATTGTGAGATTTTGTGTTGAGGATTTTATTCTTGGGAATAATTCCTTATTTAGTTGTTTGCCTTTCTTGGGCCCAAAATATATTAGGGGACTAGATTTAGGACTTTATTTATTTCCTATTATGTGTACAAGACTTTAATTATTCCTAGATTGTGATTAGGATTTGTTTTTAGGTATTTACCAAGTTTAGGATTTTAGGATTGTCTATTTAAGACAAGAGAATCCTAAAGCTTGGGAGAACTTTGATCGCACGGATTTTTGAGAGAGAAGACGCAAGACGAGCAAGAAAGAAAGAACACAAAGAACTACTTGGAGCCATTGATCAAAATTAACAAGCTCTTCAAAGTTGCGTGACCAACGGAGAAGTTCTTGCCATTCCGGCAACAAGTATTTAGTATCAAGTTTATTGATAATTAGTTTTAATTTATTACTTTATATATTTGTATTGAACGTGAACAAGAAAGTAATATAGTTTTCGAGTTTGTACACCCAAGTTCACAAGTACTTTTACTTGTGAACTGAATTTGTTATATCGTGTTTTTATCGTTTTATTCCGCTGCATATTTTATATTTTACTCTGGTCGATGTTGCTAACCAGTGTTGTTAAATATTGACTAACAACATCGTAAATCTGAGAATTATTCTTAAAATCATAGACCTTCAATTCCTACGATTGGCATCTAGAGCGGGTTACTTAACCTTTTAAGTACTGATCTTTATTTGTCTAGGTACTATGGATACTCCGAGGAAGAAGAGCATGGTTGCTACAGAGGATATCAATGATTATGAGTCAACTGAACCTGATCCATCCTTATTTACCAATGTTGTGTGGGACGACGACGTCCATGTTGGTATCCTTGAAACTAACATCATGTGCCTGAATGCAGAAACAACTGATTATCAAGAGGAATACGAGCAACTAAGTGTTGACCACCAGAAATTGTTTGTTAGTTGGGGAAAACAGGTACTCAAGGTCAAGGATCTCATGAAGGAAGTAGAAAAACTAACCAAAGAAAAGGATGATCAGCTTGACATAATTGTCCGCTTGGAAACGTCGCTCACCAAGAAGGATGTTGAGTTAGAAAAGGTGAAAACCGAGTTGACAAAGGTTCAAGGAACCATCTCAAATCTCAACAAAGGCAAGGCCAAGGTGGATGAGATTCTGGAATCAAGTATCCCGAATTATTCAATACACGGGATTGGATACAAGCATGTTCAAAAGCCAGTTTCAAGTCAAAAGGTGAAGTCGACCAAACGCCACAAGAGAAGAAGAAGACAATACGTATGCCATCATTGTGGTAAACCAGGTCACATACGACCATACTGCTGGAATCTTATTGGCAAGCAATCTCATTTTAAAAGGTCGAAGTTGACTGCTGAATCCCATGTTGGTTCCCGTCTTACCAACATCAATACCAACACCAGTTTCAAACAAGTGTGGGTTAAGAAAAATAGTGTCAAGTGCAATATGATCCATACCTTCCTGAAATCTCATGTCCCTGGAGCCTGGTATTTTGATAGTGGATGCTCCAAACATATGACAGGATCAGAAGAACTACTTTCCAACATAATTTCGAGGTGGAAATGTAAAGTATGGTGGAGGCGCAAATGGCCAAATCATTGGCCAAGGAACTCTCCGTGTTCCCGGCGTCGTAACTCTGAAGAATGTGTTGTTGGTAGAAGGACTTGCTGCTAACTTAATAAGCATAAGTCAACTTTGCGACGGTGGATTTAGTGTCAAATTCAACTGTGAGAAGTGTGAAGTCTATGAGGAGAATGGTCCTTGCATCCTCATTGGTCAGAGGACTTCAGATAACTGTTATCAAATCAATAGTGATGCATTTTGCAAATTGTCTCAACTAAGTGATGCTGAGGTGTGGCATCAAAAACTTGGGCATGTCAGTTTCAAGATGATGGAAAGTTTGGTCAAAAGGGATGCTGTGATCGGACTACCTAAGCTCAACACTAAAAACATTCCAGTTTGCGAGGCATGCCAGAAAGGTAAGTAAGTCAGGTGCCACATCCAATAGTACAAAGTCTCACTACCTCATATTGTTTCGAACTCCTTCATATGGACCTTTTGGGACCACTTGAAGTTGAGAGCTTGGTGGTAAAAGAGATGCAGGTGCTGAACCCAGAGATCTGAGTGATGTTGGTAACAATGTTGATACGGAGATAACAACATAAAAACCAACATCAACTCCAGCCGCCGCAAAATCAGATTCTAATCCAAGTGTGGAGAATCCAGCTGAACCCATTGACTTGAATCAAATAAATATTCCTTCAAGAATTAAGAAGAATCATCCTATGAGCCAAATCATTGGAGATATCGATGAAGGAACTACAAGAAAGAGACAAATAAATTTCAAGGAGATGGTAAGGTTTGTTTGCTTGTTTACTAATTGTTCTAAAACTCGAGAATCTTTGTATTTTTCCAAAACAGAGCCCAAGCGAGTAGAGGATGTTCTTAAAGCCGAGTATATTGTAGCTGGAAGTGCTTGTACACAGTTATTGTGGGTGAACCAAATGATAGAGGACTACGGTCTACATAGAAGAACATTGACTGTACTCTGTGATAATTCCAGTGCCATTGATATCTCAAAAAATCTGGTCCAGCTTTCTCGAATCAAACACATTGACATAAGGTACCACTTTATTCGAGACTTGGTTGAGACGAAGATAGTTAGCCTTGAGTATATAGGAATAGATAATCAGCTTGCTGACATCTTCACTAAGGCATTAGATTTCGAGACCTTTTCTCGTTTGAGGAGAGATCTCGCTATGTGCATTGTCTGAACCAATGTTGGTTTGTGATGTTGTGACACCCCTTATCAATATCAGTCACGACATCTGTATAATTTTGTATGCATTTTTACCTTTCTTTTCATACATGATTCTAATGCATTGAGTTTGATTGAAAGTGCAATAAGGTCCTGTGTTGCAATAAAAGTGATGACAAAAAGGACCAACCTCTTCAAAATTAGGTGATTGTGGGGCTTGCCCGCAAAAACTGATTTTCTCCCAAGTCCAAAAACAAGAGGTGTTAACAGTAATTGCTGAAGATCAAAAGATTCAAATCCCTTCAAGGATGAAGTAAATCTGAATACAAAAAGATCCAATCTTTAAGTTTCACCTTCTTGAGAGATCTTGACGTAGTCATAACTTGGGTTAAGAGGTAAGCTTCTATTGACTTCACCTGAGGTAATGTTGGTTAATGATGTTGTCAGTAATAAAAAGCAACATTGGATCAAGTCACTGAAATCATAATGTGTTCTTTTTAACCTTTTTAGGTCATGAATTTTAGGCATCCGGTAGGACATCCATACTTTGTGAAGATGCCATCTTGCTGTGCGTTCTGTTGTTTATGTTCGTGTCTATCTTGAATTCTCTTAATCTTGTTTTGAATCTTGCTAACCGCGTGTTTCAGTGGAGTTGTAATCGGATGGTTGGACAGGTAATAAAGATATTGATTTGGTGAGTGAAAAATTATTTTGCAAAGGCTTTGAACTATGGTGATGGTTTATAAAAATCTAGCTCTATCCCGTTTTTATTTGTAGTTGGGATTTGTGATTTTTACTCTCCAAATAAGAGATAGTGAGTTGTTTAAGCATAGGGAATGTGTGTCTTGTTTTGAGAAAGAGTGGGGAAGTTATTTTTTAACTTTACTTTGTTCATCCCCTTCTTTTATCTATTGACAAAGTTAAGGTTTTACTTTTTTTTCCTCCAAATTTTACTGCCTACGACACTCAATTTTTTGTTTGTAGTTGTTTTCAGTCTCTTGCAGAATATCGAATTCATCATCACCCAACAAAACTCTAGAAACAGGTTGTGTGTCTAGATAATAAGAAAATTCCACCCAAAGAGAGAGAAGAAGAAGTCCAAAGCTGCCGTGTCAGCCCATGTTGGTTCTGGTGTTGTGTCACCGAAACCAACATCCCCTGCCGACAATCGTGCCTCCTCTCCAAGCTTCGATTCTGACAATGTTCCATCTGTCAGTGCACCGATGTCAACATTTGCCTCCGACCACTCTGCTAGCTCTAATGAGGCTCCGTCTCAAGCCGTCAAGATTGAAGACATGGAACCAATCTCCACGAGGTTCTTGGCGAGTGAAGCTGAGGAGCTGTTCTTGGGATTTCAAAATTGGGGCTTGATTGTTGAGCGTCGAATCCCCTGTTGGTGTTTTTGTGAAGCAGAATTTGATTACCTTCTTTAAGCACCGAGGCACCTCTTCGAGCTGGTGTCATGTCTGATGTTGGTTCTAGTATTCCCAACATCAGTACCAACATGGTTTATTTTTTTGCTCCATTTGTCCGAGCCCAAATTACTTTGTTAGATAACCAGGTTGCACAGCACCAGGCGCTTCGGGACTCATTTGTTGAGATCCTTTTGCTTTCCGAACAAAATGGGGGAGAAGAATGTAGAAGACGCTGCTGACGCTGCTGTGAATTCATTTTTGTTTGTTTTAAACAATGGTTTCTTCATTTAGGGGGAGTTTCTAATTTAAGGGGAGCTTCTAATTCAGGGGGAGTTTTTAGTCTTTTGATCATTTTCATGCGTCTTGGGTATTTTGTCCAAAAAGGCAAAAGGGGGAGATTGTTGAGGATTTTATTCTTGGGAATAATTCCTTATTTAGTTGTTTGCCTTTCTTGGGCCCAAAATATATTAGGGAACTAGATTTAGGACTTTATTTGTTTCCTAGTATGTGTACAAGACTTTAATTATTCCTAGATTGTGATTAGGATTTGTTTTTAGGTATTTATAAAGTTTAGAATTTTAGGATTGTCTATTTAAGACAAGAGAATCCTAAAACTTGGGAGAACTTTGATCGCACGGATTTTTGAGAGATAAGACGCAAGACGAGCAAGAAAGAAAGAACACGAAGAACTACTTGGAGTCATTGATCAAGATTAACAAGCTCTTCGAAGTTGCGTGACCAATGGAGAAGATCTTGTCACTCCAGCAACAAGTATTTAATATCATGTTTATTGATATTTAGTTTTAATATATTACTTTATATTTTTGTATTGAACGTGAACAAGAAAGTAATATAGTTTTCGGGTTTGTACACCTAAGTTTACAAGTACTTTTACTTGTGAACTGAATTTGTTATATCGTGTTCTTATCATTTTATTCCACTGCATATTTTATATTTTACTCTGGTCGATGTTGCTAACCAGTGTTGTTAAACATTGACTAACAACATCGTAAATTTGAGAATTATTTTTTAAACCATAGACCTTCAAATTTTACATTTTGGAAATCGGGTGTGATATGGTGAGAGGCACCAGAATCTAAAATCCATGGTGAAGAGGTTCTTGTGGTGGTGTTGGAAGTTGTAGAGTATTGAAACACTTGTTTGGCTTTGTAGCATTATTTTGCGGTGTGGTTGGGCTTGTCGCAGAATTGGCATATAGCTCCAGGTGTGTGATTAGAGGATGGGGATAGTTGGTTTGCTATTGTTCCATATGGTGTTTTAGGGTGAGGAAGACTTATTTTAATTGAATTTATTTTAAATGAAACTTGGAGTTCATGTGTCTAGTGGTGTTGCCGTGATGGAGCCAAAGTTTCCAGTTGTGAAAAACTCTTCATGTTTAAGAAATGACACATATTCAATAAGTTTGACATGCAAATTATCAAAGTTAATGATGGTATCTCGAGCTCTAATGATTGCATCAATTTCATAATTCGGGACTGACACCATTGAGTGTATGAGTGATGAGGTGTTGTAGAAGGATAAGAGCTCCAACAAAAGTGAGTTCTTTGGCAATGTCACAAATCATGGCAGGATAGTCAACCATGGTTTGGGATCCATTATTCAAAAGTGTGAGTTGTTTTGTTAACCCATTTATTACTGGGGATTAAGGATTTGCAAAGTTCATTGCTAGTCAAGACCATGCGGCAGAGGATTCACATGAATGAATAATAGGCACAACATTGGAACTTAACAAGCCAATAATTGCAAGAATTAATAGCTTATCGATTCGAACTTTTTGCTCCTTTCAAGATTAAAATAAGTTAAACAATGCGCATCTACATTTTAAAAGCAAGTTTGCCCGCAAGAGAACGGGATCATTGTAGACTGGAAAGTTAAACCGAGTCGAATTCTCAAGGAATGTAAATATGGAGCGACGATGTTTATTATATCACATTTCACAAATCCTAAATCTAAACACAGAACCAAAGAGGTTTTGTTTGATCATTTTAGAAAACTACAAATTTAAACTAATCTTGCTAAGAGGGCGTCAATCTCTACGCAAGAATTTAACTAATGTTTATAAGACTAAGCAGCAAATTAAGAAAACATAATTTGAAACTATTTGAACCTTAATTAGAAGATTAAAATAAGAGATGTCATTTAAGCATTCTACCAAACACGTAGAGAGCATTAACTAAACGTACTTCTAAAACTAACAGTTATCAATCTAATACCCATAGAGAAAGCAAGAATATGAAGAACTAAACTATCCATCACAAGAACTACACGTGCAAACAATCGTAATTAGATTTAATAATCAAAGGATTCAAAACGAACTAATTATTCCAGCAATGGATATCCAAACAAGAATTATCCAACCAAAAGATCAACAACGAAATTAAAATAGAGTTTAGAGAGTACTAAATTAAAATGACCAAATGAACTAACTCCAGCTATTTTGGGAATATTATCTTCTACTCTATGAGCTCGGAAGTTTATCACTCACTTCCAAAGTATTGCGTTCCACCGTGGTAAACTAACGAAACTAATCTAACTACTATGAGTCGCCGTGAGGACTTTAAGGTTGATAGGTCGGAGGTGTTAAGTCTGAGATCCGAGAGATGAGCAATATGAGAGAGTCCTCTCGTCTATGTGTGAAATACCCCTGGAGTAAGTTCCTTTTACTTTTTGCTGAGGCTCCCCCTCCTTTTATAACCTCAAAAACCCTTTATTTTCTCGCCTGTCAGCCAAAAGATCCACGTCCGACCGGACAGTACCATCGTCCGACCGGATAGAGTAGTTTATCAGTGAATCTGGCCAGATGTCAGATCCAGCCGTCTGGATGTGAGTCCAGAAAGATCAATCCGGCCAGATGTCAGATCCATCAGACCGGATGAGTGTCCTTGTGTCTACTTCTTGGCGCTGACTTCCTTGTCTTTGTTTCTCAATTCTCGTAATATTTTACGAGCTTAATACTCTTGTAATTACATACTCGTCAAATGCTCTAGTTGCATGAGAAAACACAGAAGTTATCTCAAAAGGACCAATAACCGATCGAAAACTTGGAAAGTTAAGTAAAAGCTATAGATTGCACAAATATGCAAAATTCTTAATCATAACCCAAAAAAGATAACAAAAGGACTCAAACATGACTCGAAACATATACAAAACTTATAACAAATACATACGAATCAACCACCCCACACTTTATTGGTTTTTTCATCTTCGAACAAACGAAAGAATCAAAACCACGTAAGCATGAAAGTAGCTAGATCAAAGAGTCATGTTGTGCATCTAATATTGCAAATATAAACACTTTTGTCAAAACTTTTAAGCTAAGCTCGTGCTACCTTTTCCCCCTTGAAATCAAAAGAATGCATCATCAAAGGGAAATATATAATGGTTCACTCATTCGCTCGTATTTTTCAAAAGGTAAGTGTATACGCTCGGATCAACATAAACATGTTGGGAATCGAGGGTACCGTCGCGCAGCGGAAAACAAAATTTTTTTAAAAATTAAATTAATTGAATCGAATTCAATTGACGACGGTCCAATTTTATAATCAATTAATTCAAACAATGTTTTAATTGCTTTTAATTAATAGAAACAATTTGATTTTCATAAAATCGAATAAGTATGATCGGTTTCTATTTAAACATATATATATATATATATATATATATATATATATATATATATAATTATGTATGAGGTGTTGAAATGTATATGTGATATACACGCTGTGTATATGTGTGATGTTTTTGAAACTTATGTATGCTGTGGTTAATTGCATGAGGTGACTTGCGTGAGTAATATATATGATATGCAGTGTGTAT
>BMAC01000519.1:461850-524071 GCA_014905375.1 Phtheirospermum japonicum | reverse complement strand
CTATGACTAGGAACAAGTTCGACGAGTTACATTACGTGCTGGATTATCTCACGGTTCTGCTAGACCAATCCACCGTAATAGAGTAACTTAATCAGGACCATATCTATGCAACTAGCATGGGACAAAAGATATGGAATGCCAATATGTATAAAAGATATTATTACGAATAAAAACGATTGTATTACTAGAGAATAGTCAGACCACAGCCACAAGTTGGCTTGTTGGTCACCTTATTCCAACAAAACATGCATTCAATGACTCATGAAAATCCAAAACTCGCACATCGCATATGTGTGCATAACTGGTCAAGAATTGGATGAGGACTTTTTAGGGTTTTAATGTAGGCTCTTTGGTAAGGTATGTCATATATAAAAATGTGTGGCTAACTTGTAAATAAACGCAATCAATAACCCACTCAATCAAAAATTTACGCATAGAGCAAAATGATTCTCCTCATTCCTCCTAAAGAACCATGTATCACTATTTCTAACCTTTTATCCTTTTATAAATAAGGTTATTTCTTAACCCAAAACCCGAACTACCAATACACACTTACCTTTATAGATAGGCTTTATTTTTAACATATGGATTCTCTTATGAACTTAAGCACCCTTAATTACACATTTTTTATATACCATTAATTTACAAATACCACTAATTTTAACCCAACAATCGTCAATCTCAAGAGACCAATTATAAGTAAACTATCACCTCACGAACTTAACTCAAATAAGAGAAATAATTATGCTCGTGGCTAACAAAGAGACGGAATAAAGGCTTGAGGGGGCTCAATGGGAATTATAGTGGTTTTTATTTCTAAATATGGCTGGAATCAGGTTTTATATGTGCCTATCGTCACTTCCAAAACCAAATGCACACATACGACTAAGACTTCTCAAAACACTAATCGAATCATAGCATGAAATGTTGAAAAACACACAAGGCTCCTTACTAGGGTTTTATTCAAACTTTTGAAAACAAGGTGATCGAGTTTAACGAGCTTCGCAAAATTTCTAATGACTAAGTGTTATTTTAAACATATGTATATAAGTAGATTTTGAAAAATTTTGCACTAAACAAGCTCAAAAGACTCTAACGTTGGATAATACGAAACATGCTTTGGACAGGCACGCCAGTACAAACACAAATAAGTGCGGGAATGAAATCAACGTACGTTGACACAAAACAAAACAAAATTATTCGACCTAAACGACTACGCATGCACAATAAAAAAACAAAACTATTTGACCAAAACGACTACGCATGCACAATATACGACTAACCACCCCCCCCCCCCCCCCCCCCCCCCTCCCATGTACAAAAGTAAGAAATCTCCACATTGCTATCGTACGAATCAACATAGGGGAATAGGAGAAAAAATGAAATAATTAACATGCAAGTAGTTAGTCGAATTTATTACAGACACTCACGCACACAACACGAAATAGAAAAATCAAAATAACATCAAATCACTTCAATTGAAAAACAAGAGTTCGGATAGAAAATAATACAACGTTGGGGCACGGGCTTGCATACATATCCATGTTTTCTGGAGGGGGAGGTGGGAAGCGCTGATCAAGCCGCATGAGATGTCCGTCAATGGAGATGAGGTAGTCATGGTTTGCCTTAATATCTTTGTTCAACCGAGCGAGATTTTGATTTGTCTCGGTAATGTTAGCATCCAATCTCGCCAGGGTACTCTGAAATTACATAGCTTCCTCGCGTTTGGCTTGTGCATTCTCTTGGGCCTCCCTGCGTGCTTCCCACGCGTGTTGCCGAGCAACTCTCGTGTAACTCTCTTGATTGAGGCTCATTTGCCTCATTTTCTCCATGACGCTCGTTTGGAAGTCCTTCGTCTAACTCGACTACGTGTCAGAGTAATATTGGTAATTGCTTGCTCTGCTCTTATAGGCACTACCACCGTCGTAGTATCCCCCACCGTAACCTCCGTTGTATTCTCCGTACTCGAGACCCTCCATAATCACCGTGCTCGTAACTCTGGAAACCCACACTCTAATTCCCTTCTTTGTCGTCCTCATCATCATCATCATTCTCCTCCTCATCCTCATCTTATTTGTTGTCCTCAGCCTCTTCCCTGTCGATATACCCCAAGAAAGTTGGAATAGTCATAATCTGCCCATTGTGCGTCCGACTATCGACCTGCATCGATATGCTTGATATGTGATGTCTCCGTCGTAGTGGTCACACCTGTGGTATCAAGTGAGCTCGGTGACGAACATGCCCAGTGTGATCTTTGTCGACTTCCTTTCGTGCACTCGCTGCACGTTCTCGATGGCCGCTGTGAGAAGAGGTTAGAGATTTGCGTCGCCCCGGCAGAACGTAATCCACAGTGCTTTTAGCTCTGCTGAAGACATTCTGGTCAAGTCCTCTTTGCCCAAAACGCACTGGACGAAGAACTTGTACATCAGGTAGGTGGAATGGGATCGAAGTGAGGTGAAATGGCATCCGGGTTTGTGTAGTGCTCCGGTGAGTTTAGTCCACCATGCCCTCTTATCGTACTCCTCAGTTTGATCCGGTTCATACGAGTCTTGATTAATGCCAAAAATTTCATCAAGGTCGTCCTTGCTGGTGTGGTAAAAATGGTCACGAAGCCGGCAGTTGAAAGAACCATCGGTGAGGAGCTTTAAGCTAGTGAAGAATTCGAGCATGAGTGTTCAGTAACCGGGTGCTTTAGTGTCGGCCCACTTCTCCAATTTGAATGCCTTGATGCCAAACAGAAACCTTCCAGTCATCCTGTCCCCTTGCTTGGCCTTTTCTGTCCAAAAGGCTTTGTCGATGTGTCAGGGGGGCGTAGACGTCCCGTGTGATCAGAGATTTAATAATCTTGACCTCCCCCTCGTCCTCAAGGTGAAATGGTTCCAAGCCTCCCCTGGTATCGCTCGGTCCTCTCCCCCGTCTCACTCCTTTGCCCTTGCTAGCGTTCTTTCCTCTCTTCATTCGGGATCCAGAAGCCATTGTAAGTTGAAAAACTTGAAATTTTGGGCAAGAAGCTCTCTCAGACAATTCATCGAACACCTACTGTGCCTCTCAAATTCAACCCCCAAACGTGCTCAATTGCTTGAAACCAACAACCCTCCTTCGGCTTTCCTTCAATTCGACTCCCAAACAATTTAATTGAGTTGAGTTTTCAAGCTATTATACCTTGTAGAAAGAGATTGGGCATTATTGATGTTTGAGAGCGAGAATTTGGGCTTCGTGCCTTGATTCATCCCAACGGATGCTATTGCTTTATTTGGGTTCTCTGGTCGAATGTGATTTGCTTTGCCGATTCGTGTGATTTGTGGAGAGTGTTATGTTTTTATTTCTAGAAGCAAAGGTTTAGAGAGGAAGAGAAGTTTAGGTTTTGTGTGAAAAATAACAAAGGGGGTGGATCTTTATAAAAACGCAGAGACGTCTGGTCGGGTGTAGTTGTCATCCGGTCGGATAGTCGTGTAGTGTGTTTCATCCGACTGGATATCGTTACTCATCCAATCGGATGGTTCTCCAAAAAGTGTATCCGCCCGGATACTTGCTCCAATCCGGTTGGATGGTAGTCCAGTGTGTTATGTCCGACTGGACACTTGCTCCAATCCTCTTGGATGGTACTGCAAGGGTGGGATTCTGACCGGATCCCATTCAGTCTGACTGGATTATCTGCAGTCGGTTACTTTTGTTTCTTCTTGCATACTAAACACACCATTATCAAATCCATCCAACTCCAATTTATCACTCACAAAATTATGTACAAAAATAAAAATAAAAAAATGAAAAATCAAACAAAACTATGCAAAAACATCAAAAACTTGGGTTACCTCCCAAGAAGTGAAACTTTTAACATCTTTTGTTCAACGATACCTTGCTTGAGTCTTAAATGTCTCGAGGTGTATCGCTTAGTAGCACAACTTCATGATCGCTTTTAGGAGTGGGTCCCCCGTGGTATAACTTCACCTGATTCCCGTTGACTTGGAACATGAGGTTTCTTTTCTCGTTATACGAATTAGCAACTCCGAACTTATTGATCTCCATAATCACGTAAGGTCTACTCCACTTGGGTCTGAGTCTTCCGGGGAAGTGCCTGAGACGGGAGTTGAAAAGTAGAGCCAATTGCCCAGCTTTTGGATCTTTTGGAAAGAGCTTCTTGTCATGCTTCTCTTTTATATTTTACTTGCTCACCTCGGCCATTTTATAAGAATTTTCACAAATCTCCTCCAACTCGGTCAAATCTGACTTGCAATATCCTCCTGTTTCATCTTTGATTTGAAATAGATCGACCACCCTCTCCGGGTTTGGATCAAGATCATCGTCCTCAACGTTCCAAATTCTAATAGCATGACACCGTACAACTCCTTTACGAATTGATCCACATAATTTAGATAAGAGCAATCGGAACCCAAACGAGGTGATGGAACATTTTATGCGTCTCTGAGTGAGAAAGTCACTGGCTTCAAAATCGGATAAGGTTATTTTGCCTTGATGCACGTCGATCATGGTGCGTGATGTTTCCACGAATGGTCGACCCAAGATAATGGTATGTTCCTTGCTTGCTTGAGTCACTTCTCCGACGTCCAGAATCACAAAATCCACGGGGACTGTTAATGAGCTGACTTCCACCATAACATCTTCGACCACTCCCAATGGATATCTCACCGAGCGGTCAGCTAGTTGAAGTTTCATGCTTTTTGGCTTCATCCCCCCAATATCAAGTTGTTTGTATAGGGCATAGCGCATCAAGTTGATCCCTACCCCCAAATCGAGCATTCCTCGTGCCTTTTGCCCATCCCCAAGAGTCATCGTGATGTAGAAACTCCCGGGATCACTTACTTTTGGCAATAGCGCTTGGTGGTCTATGACACTCCCTTCATTCATCAGCACAATTCGCTCGTTCTTTTCTAGACGTCTTTCCTTTGATGCGAGATCCTTGAAAAACTTATCGTAGGATAGCATCACTTTTATTACGTCTAGTAGTGGAAGATCTACGTTCACATGCTTAAACATGTTATGACTAGTGCAGAACGGATAAATAATGGCAGTTCCTTTTTGGATTTAACGGTGAATTCGGAACCGCAGTAGAAACAAGCACCGTAGAAAGTGCCAGTTTTTTCTAACTCATTTACGTCGGTTGTACATAACCGCCATTATTTATTATCAATGTAAAAAAAAATTACGGGAGAGTTCCAGTGTTAAGTCCAGGCGAGTCCAGCAGGTTCCGGCGTTAAGTCCAAGTGAGTTCCAGTAGGTTCCGGAGACGTCAAACATCTTCTTCATCTTGCCTGGTTTGAGAACTGAAAGTTCCGGCGACGTCCAATGGTTCGCGGTCTCTGGCATCTTCCTTATCCAGTAGGTTCTGACGACGTCCAGCATCTTCCTCATCTTGCCCGATTTGAGAATTGTAGGTTCCGGTGATGTCCACGGCCCTTCGCGATCTACGATGACGTCCAATGCAAGCTGGTGATCTCCGACCGGCGACGTCCAATGGCAGCAGGTTTCGGCGATATCCAAGATGAAGATGAAGATGAAGATGCATGAAGGATATGATGAAGATGAAGGTATGAAGGTGGGTACACGGATCGATGATGTGGGAATGTAGATCTTCGGATGAGACACAAATCAACGGTTGAAATAACTTGCTTGAGCAAGACGAGTATCGGTAACATGGTAGACTGAGTTTTTACGGAGATTCTAAAATAATCGTCGTAGAATGTGTGAGTTTTACTGTGGTTCTCATATAACCGCCATAGAATGTTTAAGTTTTTACAGCGGTTGTTTGTGAACTGACATTAAAATAAACTGGCCTCCAGTTTTTACTGCGGTTAAAAAAAACCGTCGTAGAATAGGTGAGTTTTTACGGCAGTTCAAAAAAACCGATGTAGAATGTAGGATTCTATGGAGGTTTTATAAAATATGTATTTAACATATGTTTTCTGGAAAACCGCTGTTAAAACATATTTAACGGCGGTTTTCCAGAACAGCCATGGATGAGGTGCCGTGGTAGCCCTGTTCTGCAGTAGTGTATAGATATCCATGAACTTCTTGTTCTCCCCTGCCGACTTAAGACGACCCGGAAATGGCACGGAGTCTCGAATGACTCGTTGCGGCTTTGAATGACTAGAATTACCCTGATCAAGAGTGGTATCCAACCGGATACCCTCACCAGTCCATTCGGATGAAGCTGCTATCTTGTTGACCGGATTTGCTTTCCCGTCCGATCAGATGGAGCCTCCTGACTTTCAATCTGGTCGAATTCTCGGTTCGTTCGATCGGATAAATCTTTTGTTATTGCAATCCAGATGGATTCTTGACCCATCAGTTTGGATGTCTTGGCTGCGCTCTCTGCTCGAAGCGGCCTTCTTGGATGGGAAGTTCCCGGTGATGTAACCTGGAACATATCTATTTTGGGACTTATGAATCACCTCGATCGCCATCTTTTTGGCGTTCGAATACAGGATTGTTCTCAACCTTTTCTTCCTTCAATTCTCCTATTCCATTCTCAATTTCCTTTCCTCCTTGAAGCACATGCACTGCCATTGCTTGTTCAGGTTGACTAGGAAATTCTCCAGGATCAGTCCCTTGTTTTGCTAAGGCTGTAGAGATCTGCCCCATCATCATCTCCAATTTGTCCATTTGCTTCTTGGTGTGATTTTTTCCTTCAATAGTACGGAGAGTCTCCTCTAGATTTCATAGAATCTCGAATTCTTCTGTCGCCACAACCGCAATTCTTGGTCGGGAATCATTAGAGGTGGAGCTTGTTGTTGTTAAGCCTGGTAGGTTTGTTGGATTGAGTTGTTTTAGCCTTGCGGAGGGTTCTGTTGATAATTACCTTAGCCTTTATTTTGATGGGAAATGTAATTACTCGTAACTCCTTGATTTCTGTTCGGGGGCGGTGGTGCTAAGTATTGAGGATCCATTTGCTTAGGCATCGACACGTAATTAAGATTTCCGGGGCCATACTTGAAGTTCGGATAATCTCAGAATCCTGGGTTATAAGTATTTGAGTAAGGATCGTAGTTCTTGGTGAACTTTTGCCCCGATTTGTTGTTGGGCTGAAGATTTTGTACGGGATTCACCTCTTCATCCTAATCTTCATCGAATGTCATGGTACATGCATTAGCCTCATGTACAAACGCTCCACAAATTTCACACATCTCAGGTCAAGGTTGCGATGGCTCCTCCTCTCGCTGCATTTTTTAACAAGGCGACTTGTTTTGTAAGTTCCTCAATCTTGTTGCTCTCCTCTCGAGAGGTTAACACCTCGTTCACCTTGATTTCTCTCGGCCGGGAGCTCGTCTGTTGTGACTTCTCACCCATAAGTTCTAATAGGTCCCATGCTTCGCTCGCGGTTAGGTCTCCAAAATCACCAGCTTTTGCTTCCACTTGTTGCTTATAGATCGGAAACAAACCTTCATGACAATAGTTGTTGACCATTTTGGGACTGTTGTTATGATGCGGGCATGCATGGAGGATCCCTTTATAACGTTCCCACGCCTCATGGAATGATTCCCAGTCCATTTGCTTGAAGTTGGTGATTGCTCTCCTCAACTTCGCCGTCGTTTGGGCCGAGTAAAATCTGCCCACGAATTTCTTGTAAACCATACCCCAATGAGTTAAGGAGTCAGGTTTCAACGAGAGAAGCCACTGCTTGGTTTTTTCCTTCAGTCTGTTCAAAAAGCACCTCATTCTAAGTTGTCCTTCAGTTAATGCCAGGGCTAGAATTCTGGACACCGCCGCGTAAAATTCTCGAATGAAATTGAGCGGGTCTTCATTTGGCATTCCGTAGAAAATGGGTAGATGTCTAACATGATTGGACTTCAAATCGTAGTCTCAGGCTGTGGGACCTAAGACTATGGCTGAGCTGTATGGGTCGATGGTTGGGCACACAAGGTCACTTTGTCGGCATTCGTTCGGATATAGAGGGGCTCTTCCCCTACCGAAATGATCATGTCTCATGTTGTGTATCCATCCGCCGTACTCCTCCTGATTTCCAAAATATTGATAATCTTCATAATACTCGTAATCCTCATTCTCATACACGTTGTTTAGGGCATTTTTGTCCTCCCAAGCACGATATTGTCACTCTTCTCCTCTATTTCAGAAATGATTTAGTTCTCGCTGGTTGTTTTGGGGATGGGGCCTGCCGTTACCAACGTGGTTGTGCTTGAACTGCCGATTTGCCAAAGCGTTGAAGGCTTGGGCTTCTTCTCTATTCCGGAAGTGCTGTGGTGCACTGTTAATCAGATTTTCTTGCATCATGTTTCGCTGATTGTCTTCAGGCTGGGGCCCCACGTTATTTGCATCGTCAATGATCTCGGGTTCTCTTGGTTCCTTGTACTGATTGAGCTCTTGATTATTGATAAGAGCAAACGTTTGCGGGTCTCCATCCCGGGCGTCATACTGTCGATCTCCCTTGTGCATGTCATCATCGTGTGGCATGCCGTATTGTTGATCGCGAGGGGGAGTGCGATTGTCGAGTCCTCTTCCTCGGCCTCCATTCATTACTCCTATTCCTCTGGGTCCTCGGCCGCCAGTATCTGAAATGTTTGACATGATGGCTGGGGTTACTTTGGATAGATTTCTGTCGGGGGGAAGAAGAAGTCGTCTCGGTCTTCCTACTCGTTCGATGTTGTCAATAAATGTGGCAAGTTCACCTTTAAGGCCTCTACGACCTTGCATCAACAACAAACAACATGAACGCATCGAGTGGAAAACCAAGACCAATTATACAAAATAACCAACATAAAACTTAACAAAATAAACGTATTCAACACCTTTTCTACTCCCCGGCAACGGCGCCTAATTTTGAGTCGAACTTTTTATCCTTTAAAATTAAAATAAGTTAAACAGTGCGTGTCTACGTTTTAAAAGCAAGTTCGCCCGCCAGAGAACGAGATCATGTAGACTGGAAAGTTAAACTGAGTCAAATCAAGGAGTGGAAATATAGTGCGACGATGTTTATTATATCACACTTAACAAATCTTAAATCTAAACACAGAACCAAAGAGGTTTTGTTTGATCATTTTAGAAAACTACAAATTTAAACTAATCTTACTAAGAGGGCGTCAATCTCTACGCAAGAATTTAACTAATGTTTATAAGACTAAGCAGCAAATTAAGAAAACATAATTTGAAAACTATTTGAACCTTAACTAGAAGATTAAAATAAGAGATGTCATTTAAGCACTCTACCGAACACGTGGAGGGCATTAACTAAACGTACTTCTAAAACTAACAGTTACCAATCTAATACCTATAGAGAAAGCAAGAATATGAAGAACTAAATCATCCATCACAAGAACTAAACGTGCAAACAATCATAATTAGATTTAAAATCAAAGGATTCAAAATGAACTAATTATTCCAGTAATGGATATCCAAACAAGAATTATCCAACCAAAAGATCAACTACGAAATTAAAATAGAGTTTAGAGAGTAGTAAATTAAAACGATCGAATGAACTAACTTCCGAAGTGTTGCGTTCCACTGTGGTAAACTAACGAAACTAATCTAACTACTATGAGTCACCGTGAGGGATTTAAGGTTGATAGGTCGGAGGTGTCAAGTCTGAGATCCGAGAGTTGAGCAATATGAGAGAGTCCTCTCGTCCGTGTGTGATATACCCCCAGAGTAAGTTCATATTTCTTTGTGCTGAGGCTCCCCCTCCTTTTATAACCTCAAAAACCCTTTATTTATATTCTCGCCTAGCAGCCAAAAGATCCACATCCGATCGGACAGTAGCATCTTCCAATCGGATAGAGTAGTTTGTTAGTGAATCCGGCAGGATTTGAGTCCAGAAGGTAAATCCGATTGGATGAGTGTCCTTGTGGCTACTTCTTGGCGCTGACTTCCTCGTCTTTATTTCCCCATTCTCGTAATGGTTTACGAGCTTAATACTCTTGCAATTACAGACTCGTCAAGCGCTCTAGCTACATGTGAAAACACAGATATTATCTCAAAAGGACCAATAAACAATCGAAAACTCGGAAAGTTAAGTAAAAGTTATAGATTGTACAAATATAAAAAATGGCTTAATCTCAACCCAAAAAAGATAACAAAAAGACTCAAACATGACTCGAAACATATACAAGACTTATAACAAATACGTATGAATAACTTATCTTGTCTTTTCTAATAGGTATATGCAAGGTTAGGCTGCTTTGTACCATTTTTTGGAAAATTATGAAGAAAAATATTATTTTCTTGGGCATTTTATCCAAATGGTGTTTGGATAATTTTTGAAGAATTAAGACTTGTAACTCCTAAACTAATGGAGGTGGTGGTGGAGTGTAACACTCAATTCCATGTGTATTGAATTATGTAACTCCCCCATGATAATTTTCAAGCTTGAAAGGTCAATTGTTAGTCTATATATAGAGGCTAAGAGTACAACAATTAAACACAAGAGAAACCCACATATTTGCATAAGTATAAGCTATTGCATATTGATAGAAACAATTCTCTTGTCCTCTTGAATTTTGGTGATAACATTCATGCATTATTATTGGTTCACCGGAGATAAAAGGTAATTCGGTTTACCCGTCTTATCCTGAGAAAATAGATGTCTGTAATAGAGAAGAATCTGTTTTAAGGAAAACATGTTGAACACGTGATTCGGGTTTTATATAAGCGTTTTAATTTCAATTTTTTTACTTTGTAAAAAGGATCGATGAGTTTATATTAGAATATATCCCTATTTGATTATTGTTACTATTTAATTTGTGAAATATTTTACTATAATATTAAAACTAATTTTGTTATCTTCTAATACGAATTAAGAAATCATTTGGCAATAGTTGATTAATACTTGATATATTACACAATGATTTTGTTGTACATTATTGGGATTAATTGGATTAATTATAAAGTAGATTGTTTACTAACAAATCTCTTGAAAAATGCTTTGAGATTCCAGTTGTGTTACGTAAACGGAAATTTACAGAAATTGGGACTACTTATGCCTTCAGATGCACAATCCAATTATGCAAATTTTATCAAAAGGAAATCCTGAGGGGTTGTCATCAAAACTCAAATGCATTTATGTATTGATATCAAGTAATTTCATGATAATTCATTTTCAAAATCGGAAATATAATAACATAATCAATAATCCATACCATCACATCATCGCTCGAAAGGGAAAGAATTGGTGGCAATGTTTGGTGGCGGACTTGGTTGTGCGCTATAGTCCGGTCACAGTTAGGGGTGGAAAATCGAGTTACCATGCCATGTTCGCGTCTCACTATCGTGTTTTTTTCATTTTCTATATTATTTCATCATAAATGTAATAATAAGTGTAAATCAAACTTAGTTTAGAATGTCTTGCTTTATGTGTCGTGTTTCGTGTCATTTTGAGTCGTTCGTGTTTTATCGTGTCTTTGTCTCTATAATCGTGTTTCTTATCGTGTCGTGTCAGCTATTGCCGCCTCTAGTCACAATGGAGGCATCCATGTGGGTGATTTTTTTTGCCGTGGTGGCTACCGGAGATGGCTACAGCCAGTCGGAGTGGCTTTTGATCTCATCCGAGACGAGATGAAATCATCATTGTTGCGCATGGAGAATTAATTGATGACAGTTGAGTGACGGTTTCTTCCAGCAAAGATGATTGAAAGATAAGTAGTGAGTTCATGGCGAGTTTATACAATCAAAGGCGAGCTACTATAAGCTTAATATAAGTAAAGGCGGGCTAAGGAAAATGTACTATATAATTTCAGCAATCTTTTTCATACATTACATCAATGAGATATATAGCTATTTATAGCAACATTATAGAATATGGTTGTCCTAGATCCTGTGGTCAGAAATGCTATAGTACATCTGACAACAGCTAGCTATGATCGTGCATCCAATACTGCTACTGTACAATTTGACAGCTGTAGCAGATAGGATTGTACTGATCTAGGGCAGACATCATCAAACGTGGCGTAGGCTCCATGCTAACCTCTCGTGCTGAGACCTACCAGGTCGGCACTCACTCAAATTGAACTTATCAGGTCGGCACACATGCGACTTGAATTTATCAGGTCGCCAAGTAGGTCTGCAAATCATGCGACCTGAATCCATCAGGTCGCTGTGACTTATACTGTCGTTTCACACGGCCCCTCAATTCAAACGAGCTCTTTGTCATAATTCTTAATCTATCTCTAAGCTTGGTGAAGAATTGATAGCTTATAGGTTTTGTTAGAATATC
The DNA here is from genome assembly GCA_014905375.1 of Phtheirospermum japonicum. Lineage (NCBI taxonomy): Eukaryota > Viridiplantae > Streptophyta > Magnoliopsida > Lamiales > Orobanchaceae > Phtheirospermum > Phtheirospermum japonicum. Next base: position 511,893 of record BMAC01000519.1, on the reverse strand, counting down.
AGTTATTTGTTCTGAAGAAGGAACATGCTGCACTGCTAGCTGTTGTGAAAGAATCTTATCTCTAAAAAAATGAAGATCAAGTTCAATGTGCTTAGTTCTTGCATGTAATACTGGATTTGAGGCTAGAGCAATCATGCTCAAATTATCCACCCACATCGTAGGCCTGCGAACTGATCTAACTTTAATTCCTTAGTAGATATCATATGCATATCATCTTTGCAGCAGTGTTTGCTAAACTCCTATACTCTGCCCTAGTGCTCGACCTTGACACAAACCCCTGCTTCTTCGAACTCCATGATACAAGATTATTTCCAAGATAGTCATAGGAACCACTGGTTGACTTCCTATCATCAAGTTCGGAAGCCCAATCAGAGTAAGAGAAACCAATCAAACTGAAGTTTGGAACTCTCGTTACTCTTAGTCCATGATCAATGATGCCTGCTAAGTATCTCAGAATTTGTTTTAGCGCTCTCTAGCTTGTATTTAAAGGATTGTCCATGAACTGACTAACCTAGTTAATACTGAAAGAAATCTCAAGTCTCGTAATGGTCACAAATTATAGACCTCCGACCAGACTTCTATAAAGATTAGCATTTATGCATGTGCTGCTCCCCTTGAATTTGGACAGGTTATTAGAAGTAATCATTGGAGTGAAAACCGTCTTTGATGACAGCATATTAGCTCGCTTGAGAAGCTCTCCAATGTATTGTCCCCGACTCAGATGCATTTCATCATTGGATGTGGTAAAATAGATTCCCAAAAACTATTTAACACTGCCCAGTTCAGTGACAAAACCTTTTTCAAATTGGCAACAACTTAAGCGACCTCATTCTCATTGCTCCCTATAATCAGTATGTCATCTACATAGATGAGAAGATAAATTCTTGACCCATTCTTCATCTTGTAAGAAAGAGAAGCATCAGCTTTTGAACCTGCAAATCAAGACCTTGAAGTATTCCTTGAATCTTGACATATCATGCTCTAAAGACCTGGTTAAGTCCATAAATAGCCTTGGTGATTTTGTAGACAAGTTGTTTATCTTTATGTTGTTCAAAACCGGAAGGTTGTTTCATATCGATCACTTCCTGTAAATCTCCATGTAGGAATGCATTATTAATATCAAGATGTTTAACATCTCATACACAAGAAACAACAATACTTAAGATTATCCTTATTGTTGTTTGCTTGACAACTGGACTGAAGGTTTCAGAGAAATTAAAACCAGGTCACTAAGAGAAACCTTGAGCAACCAATCTTGCTTTGTGTCTAGCAACTGAACCATCGGTGTTTATTTTTGTCTTAAACACCCATCTGCAACCAATTACATTTCTCCCCTCAGGTGATGGAACAAAAGTCCAGGTGTTATTCTTGATCAGTACAGTGTATTTAGCCTACATAGCCTTTTTCCAAGCTCCGATCTTAAGAGCTTGATGAGCAGTCAATGGTTCATCATCCTTATTTATAACTTCTGCAGTGTATTTTGGGATTGTGTATAACAACTTTAGATATGATCATCATAGGATATAAGTTCTGAGGCTGACATGGTGCAGAAGGTCCACAGTGATCATTAGAAATTGCTGGGAGCTAAACAACAAGGGGAGCTGTAGTGTTAGAGGTTTGAGATGTGTTAGAGTGAGCATGCCGAGGTGATTGGTGTGGAGAAGGAGTTTGATTAGGTAATGTGACGAGAGATGTGGGATCATTATTTAGAGGTGTTGATGGTGTGTTTGTTTGAGAAGGTGAGATGGGGAAAGTATGATATTGAAGTGGTGTTAGGATAGATGGCAAAGGGAACAAGGTGAAGTGTGGAGAGTTGGCGACCTGTTTAGACTTGTATGGAGACTCATGCTCACTTAACACAATATTTCTGGAGATTATTACCTTCCCAGAAGGTAATAGAACTTTGTATCCTTTTGTATTGAGTGTTATAACCAAGAAAAGTACTTGGAACTGACATATATTGGAGTTTGTGGGAATTATAGGGTCTGATATGAGGATAGAAGAGGCAACCAAAAACTTTAAAAAAGTTGTAATCAAGTCGCTGATTGAAGAGACACTCAAGAGGAGTTTTATAAAGATTTATTTTGCAGTGAGTTCTGTTGATAATGTAAACAGAAGTGGTGAAGGCGTCATCCCAGACTTGAGAGGTAGGTATGAGTGTGCAAGCAGAGACAACCCCATCTCAACAAGATGTATGTGTTTCCTTTCAGACACACCATTTTGTAATGGTGTTTAAGGACACTATATCCTGTGATTTATACCATGATCTTGAAAAACCTTAGTAAGAGGTTTTTACTTAGTGCCACCATCTGATTGAAAGTTTTTGATTTTGCAGTTTATTTTATTTTCAACAAGGTTTTTAAAATGGACAAAAGCATTTGAAACCTCTGGTTTGGATTTAAGGAGATAAATCCATGTAAACCTACTGAAATAATCAATGAAGTTAATATAGTAAAGGAAACCATTTGATAATTTGATGGGTGCTGGTCTCCATAGGTCGGAGTGAATGAGTTCAAGAGGTTGAGAGGTAGTAAATTGTGAGTTTGGAAAAGGAAGTTTGTGACTTTTTGCTAACATACAAGAGGAAACTAAAGATAAATTTTCATTACGACTGTTAAAAGGAATGTTACAACTTTTTAATGCCTTATATATTACATCTTGACCAAAGTAACCTAATATAGAATGCCATAGATCAGAAATAGGCTCTTTATTCTGAAAACCGGAAACAAGACAAGTTTGAGCAGGTCGCATGATGAAGGGTGGTGCATGTGAAAGTTGATAAGTGGCTGGCTTGGTGTTTTGGAGGTTAAAATGATAGAGTCCATCTTTAACTATCCTTATGAGCAATATGGCCTTGGTGGTTTGATCCTTAATGAGATAATAAGAAGGATGGAATTCATAAAATACATTATTATCAGAGGCAAAGTTTGAGACACTTAACAGGTTTTTAGTGAATGAGGGAATATGAAGTAGATATTTGAGAAAAGCAATGTTCTAGAACTGAGTGTAGTTTTGAGAAAAGAGTTACCAATGTGATTAATGTTCACTCCAGCTCCATTTTCCATTTGGATCATGTTCCCTCCAGCATATTATGTAGCCATATTCAAGTTCGCGAGATCGGTTGTCACATGTGCAGTAGCTCCAGAGTCAGGAGACCAAAGAGTATCAAGTCATAGTATGAATGCGATATCATGCTGCCACCATTTTCAAAGTGTGCCGTATGGAGTGAAGGATTTGTGATTGACTACTGGTTGGATTGGGTGCTGCTGTAAGAGTTGTCATTCCTATACCTGCATTTTCTACTGTGTGTCCAGTGATATAGCAGATCTGACAGACAACCCTGTCTCCTCCATTTTTTCTTCCTACGCGACCTCTTTGGTATATCCCTCCTCTACCACCTCTAAAGGTGTTCCTTCCTCCACGACCTCTTGAGCTTCCTCTGCTTTGTTGATAGTTACTTTTGTTGTTGACCCTTGCAACGTTGACCTGTCTAATATCATTGACCGAGGGCTGAGACCCTTCTGTATTAACATATGAAATATTGTTGTTGGTATCCAATCTAGTTTCATAGCTGAGTAAAAGGGCACGCAGTTCAGCTGGTGTGTAAAGCTGAGGTCTGGATGTAACATTAACCATCACTGGGTCATATTCACTTCCCAATCCAGCCAAAATGTGCAAGATCTGATCTTTTTTTAGAGACCTTATTCCCTGCAAAAGCCAACATCTCAGCAAGACTTCATCTTTCTTAAATACTCTTTCATGGACAAGTCATTCTTCCTTAAGGACTGCAACATTATCCTATATTGCATTATCTTGGATTGAGACTGCGTGGCAAGATTATTCTCAAGAGCAAACCATATTTCTTCATATGTATTGAAACCAACAATTAAAACAAGGATGCTTTTACTTACAGAGGACAGGATCCATGAGGCTAAGACCTGGTCTTGCCTTTCCCACGTATAAAAAAGGGGGTTTGTCTGATTTTGTCCTTCATCAGTTATAAACTGTGATGGATCTGTGGATCCTTTCTTAATGAATGCTTCAAGACCATAGCCCTTGATAGTCGTCAAGGCTTGTTGTCTCTAGATCAAGTAATTATTTTCATCTAATTTGGTTGAAATGAGCTGACTTTGAGGATAAGCGATTGGAGGTAGAGGTGAAGAGGTTTGGGTTGAGGAGGAAAATTTATTATGAGACATCTTTTGTAGCAGAAAAATAGATTCAAGCCCTCAATCCTGGTTTGATACCATGAAAGAAAAGTAGCGATCTCATGGGGAACTTATACAATCAAAGGTGAGCTACTATAAACTTTATATAAGTAAAGGAGAGTTGAGGAGAATGTACTTGATTAACGGGGAATTGTCTTGATTTTGGTAGGTATTTTAATTTATTTTTCTTATTGTTTTTTGTATAAATTGGGTAGTTTGAGCTTAAATTCGTATATTTGTACTTCCAACTTATTTTATCGCTTTTCGATCTAAATTGATGCAATTAGGTGATATTTTGTTGTTTTTACCTTATAGCTAAGTAAACGGAAGAGTTCAGCACGTTAGAGATGAATTATGATGATCGAGAGTCAAAGATCGAGCTTTCCGAAGAAGAAGTAGCAAGAACTTGAAGCTAACAATTATCTATAACGGTTGTTCCATCTGGAACCGTTATAGTATCATTGAAGATCAGAGGAGCTGAATTGAAGAACTAGCGATAGCTACTACCGCTAGTAGCTACCGCTATCTATAACGGTTACTTACCGTGGCCCAGAACCGTTGTTGAAGTGCAGAAGTACAAAAATGAAAATCTAGAGATAGATTTCTGTAACGGTTACCCTACTGCTACCTTACCGTTAACGCTACATCTAAGTGCCCAGAACCGACATAAAAACTTTCCTTTTCAAGTTTTTCGAAAATCTATAAATACTACCCCAGAAATCCAATTTTTTAAGTTAGCTAAGTTGTAGTTAGACACTTTAAATTTATTCCTAAGGTTTCTAAGGCCTCTTAGGAATTGACAACCCCAAACGAGTGCCAAGTTGTTCGTAGTTTCTCTTTAAAATTTCTTAGATATAGTTTTTTAGCTTTAGATTAAATTTAGATTAGCTTTAGATAATTTAGATTCAAGTTTTCTACAACAGAGACGCTGCAATTTCATCGTTTTAATTAGTAAGTTTTCTTTTGTGTTATGGATTGTATGATCTTGGTAATTTTGAATTGATGATTGTGTTGAGATTATTAAGATGATATTGATGACATTGATTGGCTAGATCTAATGGGTCTAGAGCCTAAAATCGTCATGAACCATCGATTGGGTTTTTCCCAAGAGATCGTGGAAACGACTCGAAGCTTTAAAACCCTTGTTTTATTAAACTTTTCAAAACCCTTAATTTTTATTATTCTTCGTTTAACTCAATTTATTGTTTTTATGTGTTTAGATTAGGTTTTTATTTTTATTTCGTATTCGTGAACAAACAAACACAAAAGGAACTTCCGAGCCTAGTTTTCCTTGAGAGACGATTCAGTTCAACTTACCAACCTACACACGATCCCGTTCTCTTGCGGTCGAACTTTTAAATTTTTGAGAAGTCTTTCTAAGTAGGAAAACAAAAGTTCGAATCAAAATTTTGGAGCCGTTGCCGGGGAAAGCTAAGTAGGTTGTGAATTTTGTGTTTGCCCTTCGTGATCCTTATTTATATTTATCTTTATTTTATTACGATTTTTCTTTTCGTTGGTTTTATTATTTTTATTTGATACGTTTAATATTGTGTGTTGAGTGTTGTGTATGAAAGGTACATCTCTTGAAGCCTCGAATCAACGTCCAAAATAAATTAAAAAAATTATTTTAAAAAAAATTAAAAAATGTATTACTCGTACGATGATGCACCGCTAAATTGACGTCATGCACCTCGACCGGCTATTCCATTGAGCGACGCAATGAAGAATTACTTTCCTGATAAATACGACCAATTGAATCTCCCGATTTTTTATGGGCGTCGGAACGAAGATGCGCTAAAATTCATTCGAAAGTACGAGTTCATCACTGATAGTCCTCCTCTTCACGGGCTTACAATGGATCAAGAAGATCTTGCACAATTTATGGAACGTATGGAATGAATAATAGCTTCTTTTGACGAATCGTCGAACGAGGGGGATGGGGTACAAATGTATAACCTTTCTGAACTTGAAAGGTATGTAAATGAAGTAAGTCGTCAAGTCGATGCTTCTATAGCAAGAAGGGAAGAAGAGAGAAATACACTTCAAAGTCAACTAGCGCTTCCAATTCTTGTTGTTGTGGAACCTCTATTGAAGGAAGAGATTTTGAGCTCGCCTTTTATTTAGAGGATGTGCATAAAGAGGAATTTTTGGAGAATTTAGACGTGATCGTTCCTCTTGTACTTGACGATGTCGTAGTAGAGTTGCCATTGGAGAGCCCGGAGGTTGATGAAGTAATGAATTCGCCAGAGTTTTGCATGGAAGAAGAAGACGTGGTGCTAACTTTAGGGGATGTGACTGTAGAGTCTCACGTCATGCCGTTGGAGATCCCGGTGGATGCGGCAAATTCGAGTTTGCTCGATTTATTTGGGGATGATGTAGGGGATGAGCCGATTTTCGAAGATAAATTTACTCCTCTTGTGCTGGATGATTTAGAAGTCGAGGATAACGACGAATTTTTAAACCTGGCGCAATTTTAGGGATAAATCTGAACGACATTGTTGTGGACGATGTCAATTTTGATGAGGTGTTAGAGAAAGAATTTGTTAAGCCTCTTGTTATGCCGCTCAAGCCGTTAATGGATTTTAATCTTGGGGTGGTGGACAAATTAATCGAGAAGGATGCGAAGGCCGAGTCTAATATTGAGCCACCCGAAGATTCGATGGATATTGTGATGGTGGGCGAGTTTGTTGAGGAAATTTCCAAACCCCTATGCCCGAATTTAGTTCCCAATATGTTTCTAAACGTTAAGGGGGATTTTGACAAAACGAAGGAGAATGGATTGGAAGATAATGCATTCTTATGTTCGACGAATTTCCTCGTATTTCTGAAGATTGGGAATCACCATATGCCCGAATTAGTTGTTGATATGTTCATGGTTATAGATTATTCGCTTTTTAGACCTCCGAAGCAAGTTCATATTTTTGTTCTACGAATCGCTTACCATGCGCGCCTTGTAGGAATAAATCACCCATGCTTACCCTTAGAGAACACTAAGGCGTGGCACGATCATCACTTGTTTCTGGATCCGGGATAGCATCGTTCGTAGAAGGCGTTGAGTTTTCGACGTTAAACAAGCGCTTCTTGGGAGGCAACCCAAGCTATTTTGTTTCTCTATCCATTGTATTTCTTTTTAGTTTATATTCTTTTTATATTTTACGTTTTTGTTATGTTTCTGAAACAGGAAGAAGTGTTATTGAGGAAGGATTAATCATTAGAACGAAGAAGTCGAAATGGTTGTCGACGCACGGATCGCGTCGATCGATGCCAGCACGGACGTGGCGTCGACGCCCGGCACCGCCCGCATCGACTGACGCTCGATGTGAGTTTGAGCGGATTTTCTTCGACCCGACAGCGATCCCGCCTACGATGACTGCTTCCGCGAGTTTTAGATTTTTGTTCAAGATATTTTCGTTCACACGATTGGAGACGAAAGATGATTGCACAAGCGCTTTTTGGAGTCGCTCGACTATTTTTCAGGGACGTTCCCTTACTCCTTTCCTCGTTTGATTTGCTTTTCTTTATATTTAGGGCAATCAATAGATTGATGGATTTTCTAGAGGGGGGATGGTTTAGTATGATTTATAATTGAAAATTGTGTAATTTGAAAATTTTTACATGATTGATTGCTATTTCCATACCGAATTGTGTTTGTCTGGCTTGCCTGTCGAAATTAACTAAGTATGATTTGATGCTTTTGTCTTTAAGCGTGTATAAGTCATAAACTTTCCAAAAATTATTTCTATATATTGTAATACACTACGACCAGTCGAACATGGCAGCAAGCGTAGCAGGTGAAAGGTGGATTTTGCTGCTATGTTACTCTACTGATGTAAATGGCGGCTGAATAATCAAATTCGTGGAGAAGACACGAAGTTAGAGGGCTTTATTGGACCACACTCAAACGGGCCTGGACTTGAGTAATATAAAAAAAAACACTGCCGATTCTACTTATGAAAAACCAAAGGCAAAAGTGGAAAAGTCCTTTGTTTGGCCAGAAGGGATGGGCCCAATTGTTGAAAAAAAATATTAGTGCTTGCCTGATCTACTTGTGAACAAGCAAAGAAATTGCAAAAGCCTTTGTTTTGGGCCTTACTATATTGAGCACAACTTGTTAATTAAAAGGTTGAACAAGTTGATAAAGTCCAATAGAGATTAAATTTAGGCTTTGATTTGGGACAAGTATTAATTTTGCTTTGGGCTCAATAATTAATGGTTAACTCAAGTTTAGTATTTGGCTAGATTTATAATTAATGTCGAGCCTAATTTTTGAATGGGTGTTTAAATTTATTAAGAATTATTTGTAAATATGGACTCATGTGCGTGGAAAAATTTATAAAGCCTAAATATGAATTACATTGAGATCTAATATATAATTAGGATTTTGAAACTAATTGTTAACTTCTTATATTATTTTAGTTTTCGTTTGGGAAAAAAAAATTGACATTGTTGGTTAAGTAAGGTGGATGGTGAAATAAGAGATGTAATATGAGATAGATGATCTCATAAATAAAAATAAGTATTAAATTTGCTAAATTCAAGTAAAGTTCAAAAAGTCAAATGAGGGTTACGAATAATAATAATTATTGGGATTATGAGCTTAATTGGAAATGTTCAATGATTTCAAATAGTGGTATTGGAAGATATTATTCTAATTGATCACTTTGAACCTAAGCATGTTTATTGGCTAATGATCCTCTAATTTAAATGAGGAAGGATAAGATGAAATTCATATACATATAAGATGCTAGTTATTGTTTAGGAATTATGTTAGATACTGTTGTAATGGAATGTTAACATGAAAGAGTTTACTGTTAAATTGGTTGTTGAACAAAGAAAATTATAAATTGATAAATTCTTCGATTTAACTTATTTGAAACTTGGTAATTATAATACTTCATAAAGATTAATTAACTTGGATGTATATGAACATTTTCATAAAGACAAGTGCAATTATTGAAAAACAGTGAACCACTTCATTTAATTCACTTATAAGTGCGATTTAAATATATGGTGGAAATGTGGGGGGTGTCCTACTAAAGTTTTAATACTTACATCCAATAAAGTTAAAATATTTGATTTCAAGGTTATACTTATAATGAAAAACTATAAGTAATGAGAAACACTTGATCACATTTGGACAACTATTAATTTATCGTTGTTGAATTCGTGAAGTCAAAGAATTACTAAACGGATTTATTAACCAAAAATTTAAATTAAGATGTAGTTGTAAAGTCATAAAGAGAAATGTGACTTAAGCCTCTAAAAATTGAGTTGATATATACAATGAAAACTCAACCTAATTGACTGGAGATCCCATGATATAGGTTCAAAGGGACGACATAATTGTATAAAGACTCTTAGCATCAATATGAGGGAAGTTATTCCTTATTCAATTTTTAAATAGTGAATTTTGTGGATAGAGGATAATCATTGGCTTTTAATAACTCTTGCTTCGGAGAGTCGAGTATAGTAGTGTCACCTACTTATAATTAAGAATCACCTATGTGACAGAGAAGTGGGGCCGTTTCGAAGAAAATTGTGTGAGACTCAATCTTAGAACCTCTTGCGGAAACAGGCGTATGTTCAGGTCCATGAATGACATAACTATGAGAGGTGAAATATGTTTGGGAGAGTATATCATCGTTTACACAAACGGCAGAATAGTTCAAAGACATCGCGTCTACTGGTCAGCTAGTAAAGTAGATATACTTTCACAAGGGAAGGTTCAAAAGGTAACACCTACCTATCCTACACAGGGCTCAACTGTTGGATTTTATTACCAAAACTTCTACCTTCGAAATTTTCTTCATGTAGGGAATTGTTGGAAAATATGAAGTAAATTATTATTTTCTTGAACCTTTTATCCAAATGGTACGTATTTGGATAATTTTATAAAAACCAAAACTTGTAACACCTAAACTAATGGAGGTGATGGTAGAGTGTAACACTCAAATCAATGTGCATTGAGTTATGTAACTCCTCCATCATGTCTTAATTTTCAATCTTGAAAGGTCAATTATTAGCGTATATATGGAGGCTAAGAGTACAACAATTACATACAAGAAGAATTCACATATTTGCATAAGTATAAGCCATTGCATATTGATAGAAATCATTCTCTTGGCCTCTTAAATTGTGGTGATAAAATCATAGCATGATTATCGGTTCGTCGGAGACAAAAGCTAATCGACTTTATCCGTCTTATCCTGGGAAACAAACGTTTGGAATAGGGGCCAAATCTGTTTTAAGGAAAACGTGATTCAAGTTTTATATATACGCGATTTCAAATTTTTACTTTATAAAAATAATCGACGAATTTGTATTAAAAAATATCCCTATTCGATTATTGTTACTATTTATTTTGTGAAATTTTTTCCTGCACCATTGAGGGTTCGTTGGGTGGAGATGTATTTATGCCATCAATGTACTCAATTAAATCGTATTCGTTTAAAAGGTCATCAAACCGACTTTCCTAGGAAAAGTATTTTTTTTTTTTGTGACATGAAGTGGAAGGTGGCTGGTCTCGTTAATTGGAATTAGAGGAATTATAGCATAGGTAGGTTCAGTGGTAATTGCTCGGGTGGTTTGAGAGGAGTTAGGCACAATTTTTTGCTGAGAATGACCGAAACTCGTTTGAGTTTTAAAAAGACAAATCTGATACCATATAAGAAATATATTGCCATAAAAAAGTTGTTATTTATACATATTTTGTGTAGTTACATTTATATGGATGATGTTTGAGTTAGAGAAATCTGATACTCTCTCAGTTATAAAATAAGTGTCGTTTTAGAAACTCGATTTTATTACAAATTAATTGTCGTTTTAGAATTTTTTTACCACTTTATTCCAGTTTTATCCCCATTTATTTTAAAAAATATAAACAAGTTTATGTTAATAGAATAACTAAATGAAAGAATGAAAATAATTAAATGAGAATATTATTAATTGATTGAAAATGTATTAGTCAAATATTATGTTTCTTAATTTTGAACAAATTCTAAAACGACACTTGTTAACAAACAAGAACTAAATAAGAAATAGATATTGTAAAAAAGTTGTTATCTATAAATTTTGTGTGGTTACATTTATATGGATGATACAATCTGATATCTGTTGCAAGTAAATAATAGGAGCACAGGTTGTAAGATATTATTACACCAATTGCTCCCATTTAATTTAATGCTTTGACTTTAGATATAGGAGCACAAGTCGTGGGATATTATTATTATTAAACGAATTGCTCATGATTTAATGCTTTGACTTTAGATTGAACAGATTGCTCCTTTGAGGAGGATTCTAAACTTATTTTTAAAATTAGTTTGAATACCTGCAACGACTTTAGATTGAACAGATTGCTCCTTTGAGGAGGATTCTAAACTTATTTTTTAAAATTAGTTTGAATACATGCGTTTTACCCGTAGAAAGACATCAACTTAAAATCAATCTACATTATACAATTTATATTTTCTTCAAAAGTATTTTGTTATGTAAACTCTATTTTCGCGTATTTTTACATATCTAAAAGACTAACAACAAATTTGGGTGAATAAATGATTGTAAGCTATTATTTATTTTAAAAATATAAAGAGTTCTTACATTTTCTTCAAAAGTATTTTGTTATGTAAACTCTATTTTTGCGTATTTTTACATATCTAAAAGACTAACCACAAATTTGGGTGAATAAATGATTGTAAGCTATTATTTATTTTAAAAATATACAGAGTTCTTACATTTTCTTCAAAAGTATTTTGTTATGTAAACTCTATTTTTGTGTATTTTCACATATATATAAAAGACTAACCACGGGTGCTTTTTTGAATATGTAGCTTGAATATTGATGTGATTTCTTATTCTTGGTACTTTTTTATTATGGCAAAGACTTGCGTTAGGCCAGATTAACGGGTCATAACCCATTAGGTCATCTGATCCTCTACTCTAATATATTGGTTTTTGAACTATGATGTATTAGTTTTTGTACTCAAAAGTATTGATTTTTCACAAATATCTGACCCGTGCTATAATGTATTGGTTTTTATTAGTACTATGATGTATTAACTTTTTACTATAATGTATTGATTTTTATACTATAATGTAACATTATAAAATTTTGACTTAACGGATGATCCGTTAGTCCAATCTGATAATAGTGTTGCCCTTTTATTATATAATGACATCACTAATTTAATATATTACTTCTACGCCAGTTTTCATCCATGAGACTTCCTATTGTTAACCCACGAATCGATTACAACCTTGATGCCCTATTAGCAGCTGAAGTATTATTGTACTTCGAAATTCTGGTCATTGTGTTGATATTAATAAACCCAAATGGTAAGTTTCTTGAAATTATGATTTAATTATGTCACCCACATATATCATTTTTTTTAAAAAAAATCATTAAACAAATATTTACAACTATCCGATTTGGTTTATGTTGATGTAGAGTTAATAATAATGTCTCAAGAGATTTTTCTGATTAAAGTCTTATATTGATTTAGAGTGGTGTATCAATTGATAATAGTTTTGTGTATGTTTAGTCCATCCTTCTTGCCAGCGGGATTAATCAATGGTTCTAGGTTGAAAGTTATGAAGGTTTTCAACAACTTGTATGAACGTATTTAACTTCAATGTTAGTAGTGATGTTGACACATCTTTACTAACATACTTGTATAAAAATGAAATAGACAGAAATGATTTTTGTCTGTGGGTTAAAAAAACTCACAGATCGCGACCTTAGACCAAAAGATATATTACTAAAAATATTTTACACATCAAGAGAACAATGAACTCTAGTAATGTTTAGAAAAATAATGAAAAGAATTGCTCCTAAAATCTTCTCGTTCGATCAAACACGAACTCAAAGAAATCTCAGAAATGGAGCAACGAATGCTTTTTCGTCTTCTCTGTTTTTCTCGTCCTCATCGTTGCAGTCTTCATCAAAACGTCAAGCGATAAATATAACTCAACTTTCTTGGAAGAGTCCTTATTCCACGTAACAAGGATTTCATAGTTATCTATAAAACAAAAGACTTACCAAGATAAAGGACTCTATTAATTGCTGGATTAATTGACTAAACATTCTAACTAATACTAGAGTCCTAAAATGGCAAATAACTCTGTCACAAATAATAGGATTATATTTCTACGTAAACAAAATTTTATCAATCTCCTCCTTTTGTCTTTCTGGATAAAAAAACAGTTTAAGATAACTCATCCTGAGTTAGGGTGCGATTGGAAACCATCTCATTTCGTTTGGTTTCGTTAAAAATTATGAATATTTTTTTGGCCCTCAGTGAAATAAAAATGTGATTGGACATGAAAGTGATTTATTTGGAAAAGTGATTGGATATAAATGTTTTTTTGAAAAATTTTCCAACCGACTCTATTCCGTAATTATTCAAGCGCATTATTATATATAATTCATTATTGATCTCTGGACATACAACTGAAGGCACCGTGAGATTGAACGGAATTTTTTTGTATCCGTGGATCATAATACTGTTCAGTTTAATTGGACAAATATTGTTGGGATTGAATGTTAGATTATATTAATATTACTGACAGGGAACAACCTTATAAGAGGACTAAAATTGAGAATAAAGATTAGATTATATTAATAACGAAAATCATTGCCGAAAGAAGCCGAATAAATTTGGCCATAACGTCTACTACAATCCGTCAACGAAATAAATTGCACACGAGGCAATCGGTACGAACTGCTATAACCATGAAATCAAATATTTCTTCATAGCTAAATGATAATACTATCAGCGATAAATTGATTAGAGCCATCATCGGTAAAATTGGTGGCCATTTCTACAATGAATCCTACTCGTAGTTCGAGCGTGCATCGCTAGCGCAAGTTGTTTCCTCTTCCTCGCTCATCGCGTTTCCTAGGTTTCGCACCCAATTCATATACGGGTCAACCGGCCCAATGCGAGACTCTTTGTCAGATAACCCACCGTAGTCGTATAACAAGTTTCTTTTTGCTCTCATAGTCGTCGCTGGTGAAGGCAATCTCTTGTCGAGGCCTACAAAACTATTCGAGCCCGTTGATGGAGTAGTCGTATCGCGGTGTATGCGTTGCAGCAGCAGGTCATGTAGTGAACTACGTCGTGCATCCTCTTCCTGAGTCTCACCGGGGTAATCCCGCATTGTTTCTAACAAACCGAACACACTTTCCAACATTTCCCAGTCCTCATCACCATTGAAGAAATAATGTTGAGCAAGTGCCCATTTCTAAAATAATTGCATAAGAAATTAATCAAGGGTTTTTTGTATTACGGAAGAAATGATTCAATATTTTAGAAATATTCTTTCCAATTACCTTCTCAGACTTAACACGAACGGCGATCGGGACATCAACCTCATCTGTATTTTGATTCCACACTACATTAGGTTGGGCTAAGACAAATTTGAAAGTTCGGCAGCGATCCTTCAACACTAAGTATTGATGATGAACCTCATCGATAGTCAGAGAAGGATCGCATTCCTCTCGCATATTCCTGCTTATGCTGGGAATCTCACATAGCGATTCCCATTCATCTTTGATTTGGTTCACCATGATGTGGTGCCGAATAATACCGCACAGCTTCGCTTCATGCGAACCGGGCCACCTAGCCGCGTACCCAGCCCGGATGAAAGTGAAATGCGTCTCCCGGTCAGATGGGAGTACGAGCCCGTTCATTCTTCATGTACATGCAAATTCACATTACAATGGTGAATTAATCGAACAACAAGAAGTGGAGATAAATACTATACAAATTGTGTCATACTAAAAAAAAAAGTGCCGGCAATGAACAATTAATTTATCGGCGACTTTTAGAAGCCAGTAAAATTTAGCGCATACTTTCTCACATTCAACTTAATTTCATTTCGTACTGTTTGTGTTATTCACTTTTGATGTATGAAGCCAAAATAATTGTGAAAATTCGGTGCAACTCCTTTATCTTTATCTGCTTTGTGTGAACTTTAAATAATACTGCAATGGATTGTTGACATCCATCACCATCCCTGTTGTCAGTAGTCTTTCTCCTTGTAATGTCCCATCGGCAAAGCGTTCCCAGTTGCTTGGTCTAGAGGCAGTCATCTACATATATGTAAAGATAAATTTATGTAAGCGTGTATTAAATATGTGTAAGTGTGCGACCAAAATATTAATTCAATGTACAGTAGATGTTGTACTTTCAAGCATTTCTTTAATTAAAGCCCAAGATGAAATGGTTTATCTAATTTTATATGTGTCTTTTTCAATATCAATAAAGAACTAATGTCACTTCAATTGGCGTGGTTTTATAGAGTTATTTAGGGCAATTAATCGACCAATAAATTCAAGCTACCTGGATGTGAAGGAAAGGCAACTAGGTGGTTGGGCCATGGGTTAAATATTTCAGCAGCACAAGGGTTGTTTTAATTTCGCTCACCTGGCTTTAAATGAAAGGAAAATGATAAGAAAGGGAGAGTGGGAGAGATATTCTAGGGAAAGTCAAGGAATAGTTTTTTATGTGAGAGAAAATTTATTATTTGTTAGTTTTATAAATAATCATATGTTCAAAATAATTTTTTTGACCAGGGAGCAAAAAAAACAGCTTTTTCGGTTTCCAAGCGCCACCTTACTTAGCCAATAATTCCCCCAGAATCGCTGAGGGTCGCCAAAATATTTGTGGAAATGACAGTAACACAACTACTAGCAAAAGATTAATCCAGCAAAGAAAACAAAAATAAATCTTCCAAAGGAAGTTTAAACAGTATCATCAGAACACTTAAAAAAAAATGTCCGGCATGATTGTTCAAGAGTTGTGTGCCCTAGTCCTCTTCGACCTCCGAGGTGTAGGAACATCATCACCAATAGCCTCCTTGGGAACAACCACCTCTTTATCAACTACTTTATCCTTGCCCTTGGCCACTACAACCCGCTTTCCGCCATCGTCTTCTCCAGTCTCCTCAGCCCCTTCAGCCTCTTATCCCCCTTTTTGACCAGAATGCAAAAGGAGTGATTTTGAGTAAAACTCCCTTAATTGCACCAGCCCATTGAGATGATCCCTAGCTCCAACAATTTGTTGGTCAACCAAACGCATTTGTACCTGCAGATCAGAAACAAAAATGGGGATAGAGGTAAGTGGGTTAGTCCTTGTGTTAGTAACACTGGGACCAACATTCAGGGCGGCATCAGTAGTGGCAGTCATATCTTCATCATCAGAGAAAACTAAGGGCATATCAATGATGCAATAAGTTCCTTCAAAGTGCTTGTGGCTGAGCCCAAAGAACCAGGATCACCACTGAAGTGTTCACCATCGTGACTTTGCAGTCCTTGATCAGCTAAGATTGGATAAATAAGTGAGGGAAAAGGCAGACCCACTTTCGTAGCCGTTGTGTCAGCAAACTTCGTCGGTGCAGGTTCCTGTGAACGGGTTACTGTGGTTGTGTTCATCATAGGCACCTAGTTACAAACAACTACTTTGTACAGAATGGAGTAGAGAGAGGTTAGATGCGAGCTGAGAAATCTTTTAGGCCACTTCATCACTTGCCCACCAGTCAGAAATTTAGAAACTTCATCAAAATCATCAACCGTGACACCTACCTCATAATCTTCAGTCCCAAAGAAGTCATTAATAACAGACGTAGAGAAGGAATATATTTTCTCACGCACAAATACTTTGCCATATTTCTCTGACAGCTGGTTTAAGATGGAAGGAAGAATGTTGGCATAAACTTCAAGAACGGCCTCCCTCAGATATGGCATGGCAGTGGTCACAGTCGATATCAAACCCTTTCTGCAAAAGAATTTGTTCAGATTTTTCTTCTCGAAAAGCCCATGATCAACTCTCCTATCCTCGATCATAACACTATTATGCAGTGCAGTGTACCTCTCTTTAGCCTCACTGGTATATAAAACCTAGGAGCATAAGCCTTGCACACCTCCAGATCCTCATCATATGAATCCTCATCCAAAAAAAAAACTATTGGATTCATCTTCAAGGTTCACTTGTTGAACCTCAAAGTCAGCATCATCTGAATTTTCAGATGCGGTGGAGCTTGTAGAAGAGGCATTATTTGCAGGAGCGGGAGTGTTGGGAGGTGCACTAGTAGTCTCTGGAGCATTGTTTGGCAGTGGTGTGCCAGCATCTTCATCAACATCAGGGGCTTCAGCTAAGACACTCCTTTCAGAAGACTGTCTGGAGCTTTAAGGTGACTCAATAGCAGGAGGACTTGAAATCACAGTATCACAGGGCAATGAAATTGAAGCAGCTTGCACAGGAGCTGACTTTCCCATCTTCAACAGTACAAAAACCAAAGGGACACCTTCATCAGACAACAGTTCTTCTCCACCGGTCTCCATTGGTTCAGATTCAGGGGCCACCATGTTCTTAGGGGTGATATGATGCCTCTTAGCCCTAAACTGACGTACCATTTCCACTTAAGAGTTAGAAAAGAACGGAGTGGTGGGTATCTCTTCCTTTGTTGCAACAAAACCCTCCGGTGGAGCATAATCAGAGTCATCGCTATCAGTCCATATTTGACCTCTTCCACAAAGGACATCATTGCAAAAAGAGCTCGTCTAGTCCCACTTGATTAGCTCTTGGGAACTGCCTCTGGTAGGTATCCCGGGTCTACCCCACATAGACACCGTGAACTTCAGTAAGGGATTTCCAATCCTTCCAAACGTCTCAGCAATGAATTTTAAATTGGGCAAATTATCAACATCAATTTCGTTGCCAGAGTACCTGGAAAAATTGCAGCGTATGGCTCAGCTGGATCTGAAACAGAAACCAGATTCAGTCCGGCGGATGAAATTGGAGGAGACGACTGTGTAGTTGAGCCTTTGGGATTAGAACCTGGTGTTGGGGCAGATCCACCAACATCAAAAGGAGAATCGTGCTCTCTACGAACATCAAGAGGCACATATCTTGGAAGAGAGCCTGAGCTGACATCCGGTGGAGTCACCATCTTGGGCAACGTGCGGGAGGATGTCTTTGATGAATTGGGTTTCTTCGGACTCATCTTTGAAGAGAGAGAGAAACTGATTTGCAGAGTATGAGAGGTTTCTTTCGATGAAATTATTCTGACCAGTGAGAGAATCACCTGACAACTTTATACCAAAGGAAGCTCAAACGGGTGGTTAATGTGTTAGTGGGATAAACAAAATAACTCAATTAAAAATAGAGGCCTAAGAAATTGAAGAAGCCCTAAGCCCACTCCCACTTAATGAACAACCCACTAATACATACAATCTACCCATTAATATAAATCATAAACCCGAGTGTGATCAAGCACAAGAGAAATATCAGATCCATAACACTCCGATAATAACCCACTGGATAAAAAACACCAAAAAGATAATAAGATTTGAGTAAGAGAAAAACATACTTTTGTTGTGAGCATATCTTTACTTATAAAAACTATACGGGCAAAATTCACCAAACATGCATGTCCTAATTGTATGTCTAAAAAGTGACTTATATATAAAGAAAAACATATAAAGCTCACTGATTATCATGAATTTGTCTTGATTTTTAGTAGGTATTTTAGTTTATTTCTCTTATTATTTTTGGTATAAGTTGGGTAGTTTGAGCTTAATTTCGTATATTTGTACTTCCAGCTTATCTTACCGCTTTATGATCTAGATTGGTGTAAATAAGTGATTATTTATGGTTTTTCACTTTATAGCTAAGTACCCGAAAGAGTTCAGCACGTTAGAGATGAAGTATGATGATCGAGAGTCAAATATCGAGCTTTTCGGTGAAGAAGTAGCAAGAATTTGAAGCTGTCAGTTTTCTATAACAGTTATTCTACTGGAACCGTTGTCGTTGAAGCTAACGGTACACTAGCGGTAACAACTAACCGCTAATTGTTACCGCTACTACGTAACGGTTATTAACAACCGATGTTAACGATCAGGAGTGCTGAATTGAAGAACTAGCGGTAGCTAATACCGCTAGCTACTATAACGGTTACCTTATAACCGTGACGGTTACTACTTAACGATAGCTTTCTATAAAGGTTACATACTGCTACCTTATCGTAAGTGCTACCGTAAAGACTGGACAGAGAAGCTTACGGTAGCTGCTTACGGTATCTCCTTACCGTAAAATGCCCAGAAAGTCGGTTTCGTGACTTGTTGCCCAAGATTTTCAAATTCTATAATAATACCCCATAAATCTGAGTTCTTAAGTTACCTAAGCTATAGTTAGACACTTTAAACTTATTCCTAATGTTTTCAAGGCCTCTTAGGGATTTACAGCCCAAACGAGTGTCGAGTTGTTCGTAGTTTCTCTTCAAATTTCTTAGATTTAGATTTCTAGCTTTACATTAGCTTTAGATAATTTCTAGCTAGTACCGCTAGCTACTATAACGGTTACCTTATAACCGTTACCGCTGAACAAAATGCAGAAAAAGACTTAACGGTTACTACTTAACGATAGCTTTCTATAAGGGTTACCTACTGCTACCTTATCATAAGTGTTACCGTAAAGACTGGATAGAGAAGCTTACGGTAGCTTCTTACGGTAGCTCCTTACCGTAAAGTGCCAAGAAAGTCGGTTTCGTGACTTGTTGCCCAAGATTTCCAAGTTCTATAAATACTACCCCATAAACCCGAATTTTTAAGTTACCTAAGCTATAGTTAGACACTTTAAACTTATTTCTAGGGTTTTTAAGGCCTCTTAGGGATTGACAAACCCAACGAGTGTCGAGTTGTTCGTAGTTTCTCTTCAAATTCTTAGATTTAGATTTCTAGCTTTAGATTAATTTTAGATTAGCTTTAGATAATTTAGATTCAAGTTTTCTACAACCAAGACGCTGCAAATTCATCAATTTAATTAGTAAGTTTTCTTTTCATTTAATTTAGTTTAATTAATTCTCATGCTTTTAAATTCATGCTTGCTAGTCTAATAATTAATCTTCAACAAAACAAACCCCCCCATGTGTTATGAATTGTATGATCTTGGTGATTTTGGATTGATGATTGTGTTGAGATTATTATGTTGAGATTGATAAAATTGCTTGGCTAGATCTAACGGGTCTAGAGCCTAAAATCATCGTGAACCATCAATTGGGTTTATCCCAACAGATCGTGGAAACGATTCGAAGCCCTAGAACCCAAGTTTCTTAATTATTTTCAAAACTCTTTATTTTTGTAATTCTTATATAAATCAATTTATTGTTTTTATGTGTTTAGATTAGATTTTTATTTTTATTTCGTATTCGTGAACAACAAACACAAAAGGAACTTCCGAGCCTAGTTTTCTTTGAGAGACGATTCGGTTCAACTTACCAACTAACACGCGACCTGTTCTCTTGTGGGCGAGCTTTTGAAAATTTGACAAATATTTATAAGTAGGTACACAAAAGTTTGGTTCACTCACAACTGAAGTAGAATGTTAGTTCTTGTGTGATGACATCGCAGCTGACATTCGATCAACAAAGTCAATGAGTTGACAATCCTTGACTCGGTGAATGACTGTGTCATTTTATGTTTGAGGATATTTTCTGTCCGGGAGTAATAAAACCTCCACTCAATAATCATAGTAATAATCCATGGGTAGGTTTTTTTTTCTTAATTTCACAACAATTGGCATGATAAAACAACATCCAAGAATGGATGGCTGGGACATCCTTCAAACTACTGTTTCATTTTTTTATACACACCGAGAGAAATACATGTTTCTACGAGAGTCAACCCATAATTGTCTGTTTCGAAAAAACTCAAACACCATTGACACCTCACTTGAAAAAAGACTGCTTATCATACTCATATAGATAGTGTGATCAACATTTTCACTAACATCGTCTCTGGACAGTTTTTGACTTGACCCCATAGGAGTTTTCATTTGTTTAGCACTATCTAACCCAATACATTTCACAAGGTTTCTATCATACTTATCCCGAGATAGGAAAATTCCATTTTTTAACTGTTTGATCGGCAGTCCTAAGAAGAAGGATAACTCACCTTCCATGCTCATTTCAAAGGTGGTAGACATACTTTTCACAAAATCTCTGAGCAGTTTGCTACAGTTTGAACCAAACACAATGTCATCAACATAGATTTGAGCAGTTAGTATCTTGTGATTACTTTTCAGAATGAACAAAGTTTTAACTACTTCACCACGTTAAAAATTCATTTGAAGGAGGTGTTGAGTAAGCCTCTCATACAAGGCTCTAGGAGCTTGTTTAAGGCCATAGAGAGCCTTTTTTAATTTGTAAACATAGTGAGGTTTTTGAGGATCTTCAAAACCTCTAGGCTGCTCAACATATGCTTCCTCATTTAGAGCACCATTTAAGAAAGCACTTTTTATATCCATTTGGTGAAGAGTGATGTTCAAGTAACAAGCAATTTCCAGAAGTAATATAATTTATTCAGTTCTTGCTACAAGAGCAAATGTTTCATCAAAGTCTATACCTTCAACCTGGGTATAACCTTGAGCCACAAGCCTAAATTTGTTTCGCACGATGTTACCTAATTCATCAGTCTTGTTTCTAAAGATCCACCTTGTTCCAATGACATTTCCTGCACTTGGTCGTGGTACCAAGTCCCATACGTCATTTTTGGCAAAAACTGGAGCCTCAAACCCTATCCCATGTCTAATCATAGTTCCAATAGACAGAATCTCATAAAGTTTGGTTGACCCAGTGTTGAGTTTCTTCAATGTCATCATAGCAGTTGAAAATTCACCCCTGGCTTTATCAATTTCCTCTTCTCATTTGGTCAAGAGAGCTTCCAATCGTAAAACCACAGATTATTGTTCTTTGTCTGTACGAGCAAGCCTTTCATTCTCTTTAGAAAGAAATTTGACCTTCTGAACTAGTTCACACCAATTCTCATATAGCTCTTCGTAGGCAGCAGCGAAGTCATCATTATCATCACTGTCCATTTGGGTGAACGAGTTGAGACACAAAATGTCACTCGTACTTTCACTGTTATCCCAGACAACACAGGCATTCATGGCAGCAATCACTTTGGTTTCTTCTGATTCTTCTTCGTCTTAACACTTGTGAGAGTCACATCCCTCCTTTGATTATTTTGAGAATATCCCATGAAAATACATTTTGCACTCTTTGAATCAAGTTTGCAAGATGATTCATATCATTGAACACATAACAAATGCACCCGAAAATATGAAAATAGCTCAGATTTTGCTTTTTGTCCAACAACAATTCATAAAGAGTAATACATGACCCAGGTCTAAAATACATCTTATTAATTATGTGGCATTCAGTATTCATTGCATCTTCCTAATAATGTTTTTCAATCCCATTTGAAATAATCATAGTATTAGTCATTTCTTCAAGAGATCTATTTTTGCGTTCGACTATCCCATTTTGTTTGGGGGTGATGCGCGAAGAAAATTCATGAGTTATACTAACTTTGGAACAATAATTTGAAAGAGACACATTCTCAAATTCATTCTCATGGTCTGACCTAGTTCTACCTATACTCACACCAAAACGAACACTTAACTTTTTCGCAAGTTTTTTAAACGCTTCAAAAGCCTCAGACTTTTCTTTTAAGGAATTCTACCCAAGTAAAACAAGAGAAATCATCTACTATCACAAGTACATACCTCTTACCACCAAGAATTTCTACTTCAAGTAGACCCATAAGATCCATATGAAGAAGTTCGAAACAGTTTGACATAGTGAGACTCTGCACGTTTGGATGTGACACCCTAACTTGCTTCCCCTTTTAACATTCCACGCAAACTAGAATGATTTTAGTATTGAGCTTAGGTAGTCCATTCACAACTTCCTTCTTGGTCAGTCTCTCCAACATCTTTAATTGACATGCCTGAGCTTTTGATGCCACACCTCGACATCACTTAGTTAAGATAATTTGCAGAACACATCACCGTTGATTTGGTAACAATTTTTGGAAGTCCTCTGAACAGTAAGAATACATGCATTGTCCTCGTCGTAAACTTCGCATTTTTCATGAGTGAACATGACACTAAACCCACCATCGCAGAGTTGGCTAATACTTATCAAGTTCGCAGTTAAGGCTTCAACAAGCACTACATTTTCAAGCTTTGCATTCTCAGGAACATGAAGGGTTCCTTGGCCAATGATTTGGCCATTTGCACCTCCACCATACTTCACCTTTCTTTTTTGAAACTTGACAATATTTGAGAGAAGATCTTCTGAGCCAGTCATATGTTTAGAGCATCGACTGTCAAAGTACCAAGCTCCAGGAATGTGGATTTCAAAGATGAATAGATCATGTTGCATTTGATCTCGTTCTTTTTGAACCAGGCCTGTTTGACTCTGGTGTCAATTTTGGTGTTAGGAATACGGAAACTATTACCGAACTTAGCAGTCAGCTTCGACCTTTTAAACTGATTTTGTTTACCAATAATCTTCCAGCAGAATAGTCGGATGTGACCTCGTTCACCACAGTGATGACACACGTATTGTCTTCTTCTTCTCTTGTGTCGTTTGGTTGACTTCAATATTTTTCTTGATTCTGGCATTTGTTTATCAGACTTGTATCCAATCCCGTGTTTCGATGAATCTGGGATACACAAATCTAGAATTTTGTCAAGCTCAGCTTTACCCTTGTTAAGGTTCGAGAGGGTTTCTTGGATCTTCTTCAAATCAGTCTTCACTCATCCTAACTCAGCATCTTTTCTAGTGAGTGAAGACTCTAATCGGACAGTTATATTCAGTAGATCATCCTTTTTATCAGTCAGTTTGTTCACCTTGATCATAAGAGCCTTGACTTTGAGCAGTTGAATTTCCCAGTTGGCAAATAATTCTTCATACTCAATTCTCAGCTTCTCATATCTGTCAGGTATTTCCTCAACTTTTGAATTCAAGCACCAGGTGTTGGTTTTGGTGTTACCAACACGAATGTCGTCATCCCACACAATGTTAGCAAACGATGCTGGAATAATATTAGATGCGTCAAAATCATTGTCCTCTTCATTGATCTCTTTTGCAATCAAGTTCTTCTTCCTTAGAGTATTTACACATTCATTTTTGTAATATCCTCAACCTTTACACTCATGATATTGAACTTCATTAAGAGACTTTGGTGAACTAGAGGTCTTGGATTCCGAAGATGAGGACTGAAATTTGGCAAGTGTAGGCCCTGATGATTTTGGTGTTGGCATCTCTGGCTTGGATTTTGAATAAGACCCTCCAATGTTTTTTTTTCCTTTAAAGTGCTTGTTGAACCATTGAGAAATAAGCTACACTTCTTCTTCCCCAAGTGTGGTAGTTTCAATCTTCTCCAGTAGCTCTCTCCGATCAATATCTTCATCGTCATCAGAGTTAACATCGGAAGTTAAAGCAATATTTTTCTCTTTTGAGTTGGAACCAAGATGTTCCATCTCAAACGTTTTGAGCGAGAATACCAATGCATTGAAGTCTAAATCATCTATGTCCTTTGCTTTTTCAATAGCACCACTTTGATGCTAAATTACTTCGAAATCGATCTTAGCAACTTTCCCACAAGACGTGAGTTAGTCACGCCTTCACCAAGTTCTTCACACTCATTAGTAATGTCTGAGAGTCTCATAACATAGTCCATGATGGACTCTAACTCGTCCATCCTCATTGACTCAAAAGTAGCAGTCAACACCCTCAGTCTTGATTTCTTGACATTGTGAGTTCCTTCACACACCCTATGCAACGCATCCCATGCATCTTTTGACGACTCTCGCTTTTTAATCACTTTATAGTAGCTTGAATCAACATAGCCACATAGAGTGTTGATAGTCTTGGAGTTCCAATTGGACAAGGCTAGTTCATCAGTCGTCCACTCTTCTTCTTTCTTGATGATGGTATCACAATCAGCATCAGTAATGCGTGGTTTTTCCCATCCAACCAGTATGGTTCTCCATGTTTGTTCATCAATGGTATTGATGTGCCACCTTATCCTTTGTTTCCAGAGAGAATAGTTCTCGCCATTAAGGATCGGAGGTCGCGGATTTCCTTGAGCATCCATAGCGTCCTACAAAAATAAGGATCAGTATACTTAGTACGCCAAGTAACCTGCTCTAATACCAATTGTAAATTCGTAGGTCTATGGTTGATCAAATAAGTATCAGTAAATAGATGTTAAGTCTGGTGTTAATAACACCAGAAGTAACACTAAACAGTAACAAAAAAAAGCAGCAGAATAATTAAAAGGAACACAGCAAATTAAATTTCATTCGTAAAAAATGTGCTTACGAACTGGGTATACAAACTCGAAAAGTATATTACTTTAATTAGTTCAAGATCAAATACACAATCGTAAAGTATTATATGAAGATATTAGCATCAACACTTGATACTAAAATGGTATGATGATATTCTTTGTTGATTACGCAACTTCAAAGATGTATGAATCTTGGATGGTGACTTCAAGTCTTTCTTGTCCTTGTGTTCTGTCTCCTTGTTATGTCTTGCTTGCTGCGTTTTCGCCTCTTTTTCCTTGACCAATTCTTGTCATAGAAAAGAGTTCTAAACTTTATAAACAAGTTAACTAACATAAATACTCTATCTAGGAAACAAAATAAAAATAAAATATAGTTTCCTAAAATTTTGAACCCAAGAAAGGCAAATAACAACAAAAAGAAAATAAGGAAACTACCGTGAATAAAATTCCCAACATTTTTGATGATTAAAATGTCTTTAAGTGAGTATTACGATGGTCCTCCGATATTTGATGAAGAGGAGATACAATTGTCTTGTGATGAAAATCTCAAGCAAGATGGTGTTGTTTGTACTTTAATGCATGTCAAAAAAAAGTGGAAAGACAAATTGTGACATTTTCGTGAAAGTCCATAGGATATGGGAGAAATTCACAAGTTTGGCTTTTACTGAACTATCGTCTAGTCTACCCTGACTTCAAAAAACTCAACATCAAGGTAAAAATATACAACCGGAACAATCGATTTACCAAGACGGTGATATTACTTGGTTTTCATTAAGGAAAGGTTGATTTTCTCATAAATTTCGTAGAAAACACAAGTCTAGAATTATAGACCTTTTTTACTCTTGACAAATATATTTCTCTTGATTATAAACTTGATCAATATTTAAGGTCGAATCTTTTTCCAACCAAGGGAGAATGCCATGAAAATTTCCAGCATATATACCAATTTTGAGAATTTAACTGTTTTAATTGGGAACTAGTTAATTATATCATTGGAAATCTTTGCGAGTTTAGTTTCTAATAATAAAACGGATCTCAAAAATAATAATCCAAGAGTAAGTTATGACCATTTGACTGAAGTGTGGCAGTGCATGTTGAAAGGCATGGTCATGATGCATGGTGTGATGCATTGCATGGTAAGCATGGAGTGTTTGGCTGCTCTGCCCTAAGGGACAAAGATGACAGCTGCATGCTAGCTGACAAAAGCTCAGCAACGGTCAAGAAAGGACGAAACATGAAATATGTGGCCAAGAATGGAGACAAGTGTCACAGCAGATCATCCTTGGATCATGAGCCCTAAATCAGACGATTGACAAGTGTATAACGATTCTAGATTGTTCCTAGGATATTTAGATATATATATATATATATATATATATATATGTTGAGCTACAGACGATGTATTATTAAGAAAAGAGAGCTGAAAACTCAAGAACACAAAAAATGAAAATTAGGGTTCTTATCACCTTCATGTTTTTCATACTCTTTCTGTTGTTTGTTCAAGATGGTATCAGAGCGGGTTCGTCCTGCCTCTGATCCATTATATTATCTAGCTATTAACCTGCTCAAGCCCTTTGTTCCATGGCTGCTGTAAGAGAAAGTAGTCTGGAAGGAAGTGAAGGCAGTGGAATGGGGCCTGTTTATCTTCAAAGTCAATTGGTGAGCATTAAGCTGAATGACAGCAATTACCTGCTATGGGAACAACAAGTCTTAGCTGCTATACGAAGATATGGGCTTGAAGACTTCATCAAAGGAGAATAGAGTGCTCCAAACAGAGTGATAAATGAAACATCCTCTTCAGGTATCTCCATTAATCCTGAATATGTTAAGTGGATGAAGCAGGATCAGTTAATTGTTTCTTGGTTATTGTCTTCATTAAGTGAAAGTGTTCTTGTCACTACTGTTGGTCTAAATACTGCAAGTGAAATATGGAATTGCTTGAGAACAAACTTTGCAAGCTATAATAGGGCTAAAATCATGCAACTCAAGCTGCAGGTGCAATCATTTAGGAAAGGAAATTTGCAGATCAAAGACTACTTTAATAAAATCAAGTCTGTTTGTGACATGTTGGTATCTATTGGTGAAAAGGTTAATGAAAATGATCAGATCATGTACCTCTTGAATGGTTTAGGAGCTAAATAAAACCCCTTTAGTTATTCTATTACCATAAACTTGTTTATATTTCTTAAAATAATCGGGAATAAAACTGGAATAAAGTGGTAAATAATTCTAAAACGACACTTAATTTGTAATAAGACTGAGTCTCTAAAACGACACTTATTTTAAAACGGAGGGAGTATTAATTAAGTATTAACTTTATGTGATGATGTTTATTTTTCTCAAAATGAGTAAATTAAAATACTTGACAGAAAAGTGATATCCAAATTTCTGGATATCACTTAAACCAAACAATAAAACACTAAAGAAAATGAAATTAAAAAATAAAATAAAATGATAAGCTTACATCACTTGCACCACTTACATCATTCAATTCATCATAATTAGACCACCTACAAGTTGGATATACGATGATTTCATTAATAGAATGGTAATTGCCTTAGATTTTAATCTTTTATATCACATATTCGCATTCAACACACGGGCGGGTCAATTATGCACGGGCTTCCTTTCAATTTTATTGAATTTTAGAAATATTGTACGACTAATTTTGTGAATAACCGGTAATTAAACTTATTGTGGAAAATAATCTTCGTTTAAATAGAAATAAATAGTGTTATGATTTGTATGTACCATTTCCAATAATACTTTTTAATATTATTAACGTGTTACTATTTTTCTAATCTGGCATAATATGCAGTTGTTGAACTAGTATATAAATATTCAATTACCCCTCTAAATATGACTAAATATATAGAATCAGCTTTTTTTGAAAAATACCAAAAAATAAACTACGCATCGGTATATAAATAATGCGTATCGAACCTAACCTATGAACAATAAATCTATAAAATGAAGGGGGTGATACTCAACATGGAATCTTGTGGGAATCTATTGTATATTTATTATGTGAAACCCGATATATTCTAATGATAATTTCATGGATTCCATTGAATTGTAATGGAATTCTAGATTTCTTTAAAGTATTATAATTGCACGAAGACTTTTTTGAAATGAGTAAATTAATGAAAATTAGGTGTTTTGAAATAATTATTCGTGGTATAGTTCATAATATATTATAAATTAAGATTAAAAGTTCCATCACAAAAGATTTAAATCCATATTACTTGACAAATAAACCAAACATTAAAACACCACTAAAAATAAAATTAAAACACCAAAGAAAATAAAATTTAAAACATTGATGAGCTCTTTGACCGGAAAACTGTACAATCATATCACTTATTACACCACTTACATCATTACAGCCTTCGTAATATCACGAAACAATTTTTGTTGCATTTTTGAGGAGGAGGGTCCAATCAATGCAGTTTTCACTATATTGAACATTTAAGTTGGATGCTATCTATATGCAAAATAAAGGACGTTCTGCATTTAGTAGGCATCTTATTTGACAAGAATTCCAAATTTGGCCTTAATTAATATTTATTAATTATGTCATTATCATGATCACTATAATCAAAATAACTAAAATATTCATTTCATTTTCAAGCATAAGCTTTATTTTTTATTTTAAGCTACTTATTGAAGAGAGAATATTATGTGTTCTGAAATAATTACTCATTATATACTAGAAAATATAATATCAATAAAATAAAATTAATAAAAAAGGGTTCCGAATTTTAGGCAAGAAAAAAATATTAAAACACTAATCAAACAAATTACGAAAATAAAAAGAAACAAGTAGTTCATGAAATATAAAATATTTGTCTTAAACAAGAATTAATTTACTAGGGTTAACCTATGATCAATAAAATGAAATTTTCTTGATTGAAAATTACGAACAACATAGTACTATGACCATATTATTGAAAAACTAAATTTATAAAATATTCAGTTACACCATTACATAATAAATTCCACAATACGAAAAATAAACTACTCACCTGTATATATTAATGTGCATTCAATATGAACATTAAATCAATATAATGAAAGAAAGTACGAAATAAAACACAAAGTAAATAAACTACGAAATAAGAAAAATTATAGAAAACGCCATTGCTTCCACAGACTAATCATTTCAAATAATTAATAGATGTCTTCAACTCCTAAAGCATATCACGCAACATTATTTTGTTGCATCTTTTGAGAGGAATGATGATGGTAGGTGTTTTCAAGTCCATGTCAATTAATTGCTCCATTTCACAAAAACATACGTGTCTTTTGAGTTGCAGCACCCCTAACTTTTCAAATCCTCCCTTAAATTTTCTATTTAACGCTACTATCACAATCCCTTCAACTCACTTTCCTCCTCTTTTTTAGTCCTCCCTTTATTTTTTTTCACATCTTCAAGCTCTGATACCAGTGACTCGGAGCCCAATCCTAGACTCCCTGAAGAGCTCGAGGGGGAGATTTTTCGCCTCAAGAATGACTATGTCGATCGAATTTTTGACATTGTCGAATTCTTCTTGAGACCGAGCGAATTAAGGAAGAGAGGGATCGGCTGGCAGCTGAGAACATCGGCTTGCAGGAGAGATTGAAGAAGTTTGAAGAGAAAGAAAAAAAGCCTATGTAATTCAAGTTAAAGTATTGTTGTCTCTTTTTTTTATTATTTTATTTTCTGTATGGGGTTATCAATGAATTTTCCTTTTGTGATGATATTGTCTACCTTTATTTTCAGCTTTCATCTTATCTTCATTTACCAGTTGAAGATTATTTACACTCATAATTAATTACTCATTAGTGAACTTCGAAGAAAAATATTATTGGATAACTAAACATGCAAAGAATCAACAAAAAATGATCGGAACTCAGACTCAATTTTTTCTGAACATTCTGCCAAATAAAAAGGAGCCAAAAGTTATATTAATCACATGTACTACTGTAATGGAACTATTAACTTGTTTCTATGCAAAGCGTTGTCTATTCTACATATTTTTGGCATGTATTTGCATTCTGGGGCTGCAAACTATGAGTTTTGGGCATCGAACGAGATTTGTCATCGAGATTGTTTGCATTCATTTGTATCTGGGGCTGCAAATGGAGATTAAGGTTTTGATAATAAGAATATTATGTGTATTATCGATGATGGATGGGTTGTGGTTGTATTCTGTTTAATCATGGAGAGAGCATGGCGGAATGATACAGCTGGTTTGGTTTGTGTTAAACTTTGTCCCACATCGGATTCCTAAGAGAAATATTTCCATTTTAAAGTTGTAATGCTTCCTTGGGCCTATTGGAATCAACCCCTGGTCCGGGGAATCACTATTGGGCCCAACTGGGCTACGAATTGCTTTGCTTGATGGACATGGCGCAGGCCCGAGCTTTGATCTTTAATCGGATTGGCTTGGGCCTGCGCGAAGTCCGTCCAAAAACTTTTTTCTTTTTATAATTTCGTAATTTTCTCCTTTTATTTTCCAAGATTTAATTTTAAAACTTTCTTCTTCTTATAATTTCGTAATTTTCTCCTTTTCTTTTCCGAGATTTGATTTTGAATTTTTTTTTTGTTCTTTTCTTTCTGATGTAGATATTATTTCGTTTTGATTTTATTCTTTTCTTTTGCGAGATATCATTTTGAATTAACTTTGCATGCGCATCCTAATTTTTTTGGGCTAATTTGTGTTGTGGATATAATTTCGGATGAATATGGCATTTTTTGTCAACTTGCAATATTATTTGTAAACGGATGTTGACATAATTTCGAATGAATTGAAATCGTCAGATCAATATTTTTCGAGAAATCTTAGGCATCATATTTACGGCGCAACATGTATCTATTATTAATATATTTTCAATTTAGTATCACCTTTCCTCGATTGACCTTGCTAACCTATGAAAAATAGAACTATGAAAATCGATTTTGTTGATTGAATATTATGAGCAACATACTACTAGCTCTATATTATTGTAAAGCTGAATTTATAAAATATTCATTCACACCATTAAAGATGATTGAAGAAAAAGCATACTGAATTCCACAATACAAAAAACAAACTACTCATCCTTATATATTAATGCGCAGGCCTTGCTAACCTATGTAAAATAAATCAATAGAATGAAATTTTGTTGATTCAATTTTTAATCATTGATTTTTTTGCGATCTTTTCTATTGTCTTACACATTCCGATTTTTGTCGCCTAAATAGATTCCGTAGAGAACTTCATGAATTCTATTAATTATGTGAATATCATGATCACAAAATTCACTATAATTAACAAATTGTTCAAACAACAATATTAGTCACAACTATTTTATCAGATCAAATTTTTAATTAATTTTAACGCAAAACTAATTTCTCTAGAATATATTAATATGGAAATAATTTAAAAATTAAAATATAAATAGGTAGATATTTCCCTTTATACGTTTGTTTATTTTGGACACTGTCATAAAATATGTTTCTCTTCTCTTAATATGGACAACATAATGAAATCAGTATCTTAGCATATGAATTATGATATTATATTATGAAGATTAATATGGAGAAGTTACTGTAATCCCAGTCTCTTCGTTGGATGGATAATATTTTACATACGCACCACCTAATTTGTAGACCATAGAACTACCTCAAACATGGCGAGACTCAAACTCCATCGGCTCCATACCACGAAAATAAATTCGAGAAGCCACTTTCACGTGAAGGTACCTCTCTCCCATGTTTTTGTTTTCAATTTCCTTAATTTTGAGAATCTTTAAAGGGATGTTATTAGTATATCTCACATATAATATTATTAGGTTGAAACCATAAGCAAAATGCCCGTGGACGTTATTAGTATACGTTCCCGATAAAGTTATTCCCTTCGTAGTTCTGCTCTAAATTTTCTATGAATATTATATCTCGTCGTTATTCTCAAATTACAACCCTCTTGTAATAGTTTGTACGGGAATTAGGAATCTGAATTAGAAATCTATTCAAATTATTTTTATTGAGGTTACTAAGAACAAATCCTGCATATTAATTTCACGATCTCCATTTTCAAATTTATATCTACACAGATGAATTCAAAAGCAAGGCTTGGCAGTAGAAAACGACCACCACAGAGTGACATGAGTGGTGTGAAATGACAGCTTGGAGCATCCACCCGACGAACTATGCATAGCATGTCACCGCCATGTAAATCGGATGTGGTAAAATATAGTGGCATACACGACACGCATGTTTTCCAACATCGTACCAAACTAAAAAAAATTTGTATGATATACATCAAAACTTGACGACCGAACAACGTTTATAAATATATTTGGTACGGCTTGGGTCATTTCCTCGCATGAAGATAACTCAATTAGAACGTAAGCTAGTAAGTTTCTTAGTGTCAGGTTTTGACACTAATTGTAGGACGCTTAAATTGAATGAGTCATCTATAAACTTTAATGCGATGATAGTGTAGTCTGTATTCGGTCTATCATGTGCAGGGAGAAAAACACCACCGAACGTAAACGGGGGGCTAAACCTCTGAAAAAAATTATTTACACACAACAAAGGTGACGTAATTGGATGCACGGACTTGTTAAAGAGAGTTTCGAGTTTCCAAGGGTCCGACTTTGTTGTTTTATATTTAATTTTAATTTTAAGCTGTTTTATTTCCTAAAGCCAACGATGTTTTAGATTTAGAATGGTTAGATTATATTGTTGATTTGAGGTCCGTGCAAACCTACAACTGGTCGGAGATGATATTGGAAAAACTTATCACTGGCATCACAAACACAAGAATTAAACAAAGTTCGTATGTTACCGGATGTATTCTTCTATTGGAGGTAACCAATATTATTTGAACGGTTTGTTTTTTTCGCGTGTATGTGTGCCATGAGTGGTTGGCGACGACATATTAGTTTATAGATTTATTTTTGACATTCGTTTCTTCTTCTTCTTTTTTTTTTTTTGCAGATTATTTTTGTCAACCATCTCGCAGTACAATTCTCAAGGATAAGCAAGGAATTATTTCCAGAAATATGGACAATTGAGCAGTGGTCCCAAACGGAAGTGACGACGACACTGTCGTCATTTCAGGAAGCAGGAATCCACAATGTTTATGTACGTACCATCTGATATTTGTTGTAATTACGAGCATATATATTTTACATTAATCCTAATCACAAACTCACATTCTTGCATGTTACAGCAAGAATCTGAACCAAAAGTGAACACAAAGAACTCAACGGTTAACATACCGGTTAGTTTGGGCGCAGTATAATGGAGCAACTAATGATATTAAATAAGGGTCTCGAAGCTGTTATTGGCAATTTGAGCAAGGTGATGAATAAAATAGAGAAACCGGAGATAATGCCAATAAATTAGGCGCGGATACCATTGATGGTCCTTCGCCTTCTCCCCACCACGTCGATAGGAGCACACCGAAGCCCGAGTGTTATAAACAAAACTGCATTAATATGGACACCGATGCTAGTCCATTTCCTTCTCGCCAACACGTCGATAAGACTACATCAACACCTGAGTATTTTAAAATGAACACATTGTATGACATCGATGCTAGTCCTTTAACTTCTCCCCAACACGTTGATACGACTACAACGATACAAGAATCTTTTAAACCGAAGGAACTGGATCAAGACATCGATGACAGTCCTTCGCCTTCTCACCACCTTGCGGATATTATGACGCCGATTCGGGCAAAAGGTGCATAATGATGTTTATATATTAAATAGTTCACATATTATGTGAACGTTTATTTTCTATTTATAAAAGAAATATTGCAGATATTTTTTGAAATTGCCATCTTTAAAATTCAAAAATAAGTAATTGTTTGGTTTATACTAGCAGTAGATGATATCTTCAATTCCATCCTTCAATATTGGAATCACGATGAAGGAGTAGTGGCAAATGTGTTCGACGAAAAATTGAATGGAGAGTAAGTCTTCCACTTTATAATATTTATCTTCAGTAATTATTTATATACCCGGGTGCATTGTAATATTTATACTATTTTCTTTGTGGCGTAGGCATATAATGATTAAATATAAAGAGTGGTACTTGACTAGAGCCGGAATGAGAATCATAAAATATCTAGCGTGGTTCACTACCGGGGTAAATATTATCAAATCTACAATTCTATTTTATGTTGCGATTAAAATAATATTATACGTTTTTCTTTATAATT
Source organism: Phtheirospermum japonicum (assembly GCA_014905375.1). Taxonomy (NCBI): domain Eukaryota; kingdom Viridiplantae; phylum Streptophyta; class Magnoliopsida; order Lamiales; family Orobanchaceae; genus Phtheirospermum; species Phtheirospermum japonicum. Next base: position 477,352 of record BMAC01000519.1, on the reverse strand, counting down.
TTCGGTGGTTGTAGGTAATAGATTTTATTGCGATTCAAGTATGACACGATAATTAAACATTCAAAAGGGCATTCTAAACAATAACGTCTTTCATATGGGATGGAAAAACCATTCTCATAAAGTTATATTTATATATCACGTGACATTCATTCAAGTGGTATTTGTCGACAAACAAGTACGACAGGTACCTGTACGTACAAAAGCCCACTTTTACTTGGAATCTCATAAAAATATACTAATAGCCTACCTGTCAACACATGTGTTCTTGAAATCCCCACCCCATCACCCAATTAAAAAATATAATAATAATAATAATAACAACAAATTTTATTACATCTCATATCATCTGTTGCAGAAAAATTAAATAATACACAGAAAATTACCAAGTATAGAAAAATATCACTTCTTTTTTCTCAAACTGCAAAGGGCACCTTTAACCCTGTTACTCAACCGAAGAAGACCATCATCGGTGATCTTATCTCTCAACATGCAATCTATGTGAATGCTTTTCCAAACAGGGGTTTCGTCTCGGACAACATCTCTCAATGATTTGCAAACCCTTTCAAAAAAAAGAAGGTCCTTAACACCGAGGTAACCAAAAGCAAATAACAAAGCGTCGGCTGGATCACCGCCATCATCAGCATCATTACAACCATTGGCATCCAAATTCCCGTACTTTTCACAACCATCTCAATAAACACAACCACCAGTATTATAGTTTTTAAATTTAAAACAGTAAAATTAAAATGAACGCAAGAGATGATCAGAAAACATCAGAATCTAATAAAATATCCATCTATAGACCCACAGACAAGTAAATTCGATTAAATAAGAAGGTTGCAAACGAAGCCTCGGATTCTAGCTTAGCAATATAGGCGATAAACGAAGCTTTGTCCCTGCGTTTAATTGAATCTTCATCAAACCCCGCTTCTCTAAGCCGCTTCCATATGGCTTTGTCGCTTAATGGGGTTTTGAAAACCCTAGCAAAGCCTGAATTTGGGGACTGTGCAATAGTTGTTGTGCTCCTCGGAGTCACCGCGAAAATCTTTGAGCGGGATGTTGAGTTCGCCATCGATTGGTCGATACTCGATAATCGGCGTGTCGGGCCGGAATGAAATCCTTTAATCGGATTGGTGGTGACTTTTAGGATCTGATTCTTTTTGTCAATCCAATTGAGACCAAAAAATGCGGACGGAAAAAGGTTACTGGCTACTGAAAACAGAGCCCAGCGAGTGGTCATGGGATGACCAGGCCGGGAATGGCGGCCTGTCGAAATGGGATGGGGTGAAGAACAAGCAAGCGCAGAAGTACATGAAGTGCATGAGATTGGGGGACTTGTATTTCTTCTACCACTCCGGCACGAAGTTCCGCCGCGTGGTGGGGATGGTCGAGGTGGTGCGCTAGTGGTGACTCAAACTTTTGTGCACCCCGTTTTTAATAATTAGTTTAAAAGCACGTCAGTTTGCTCGCAAGTGTACGAGGTAACTGTAGGGTGATGAGTTTGACTCGAGTCGTATCTCTCGAGGAAACAACTGTTCGGTCTTTTCAATATTTTTCTCAATTACGAATAACATACATATACATTTGGGGGTTTGAATAGATTGATTCGATCATTATAAACTAAGACGATAATTAAACTAATACTAATTAAACTAATTTAAACTAAATTATCAATTATGAACTAAGCAGTAAACTAAAGCTGATTAAACTAATTATTCTAATTTATCAACTAAGAGGAATAACTAAATTATCAATTTAATGCTATGAAGATTTAGAGCTATTTATCATATCTAAAGCATGAATTTAAGAAACTATCGCTAAGCCATTGAATCATACGAATCCAAGAACCTATAACTAAGCATAAACTAAATCGCATTAATAAACTAAATTAACCAATTTCCAATATCCAAGCATAAGAATGATTGAACTAATTAAAACTAGAATTAACTAAGAATTTATCTAAACAATTAACTAGACAACTATCTAAGAGTTTAGAAACTTATTGAAACGAAGGAAAGCAATGAAAAGCTCCAGCTATTCCGAAGTTTGAACGTTGATCTTGGACGAAGATGGATTCTCGAGAGCGAAATCGGTGTTTCGGACGCGTAGAACTTCGATCCTTGATCCGCGTCTCCAAATCTTGTTATAAGACGTGGATTTATTGTTTTTATGAGCTAAGGAACCTTAGGGTAGATGTATCTATCGTGGCACACTCCCCAAATCCAAAATATGGCGGGTTTGTATAAATATTACAAGTCTTGCCGCACAAGAAACCCTAATTTCCGACTTCTGGGCCGTCGCGTCGACGGTGCGTCGACGTAGCGTCGACTGACACATGCTGGCGCTCGGTGGGACTCGGCAGACTTGGTCAGCAGCGCTCGGCGGGTGTGGTCAGCAGGTGCGCGCGTCGGCTGGGCAGGTGCGTCGACGGGGTGCGTCGACATCGACGTTTCAGCAAGTTGCGTCGACAATGGTGCGTCGACATCGACGCTTCAGCAAGTAGCGTCGACATTGTGTCGACTGACGCGGTCATGACTCGCTGACATGGCTCGCGTCGACGGTCACGTCAGTCGACGCGACTGAGCGTCGGTCTCCGTTTCTCGATCGTTTGCCTCGTTTCACCGGAAAGCTTGTTCTTCTATTCTCAAACATTGAACTTCGTCTTTTACGTGCTAAACTCTTCCGGTTACTTAGCTGTAAGGTGAAAAACAACGAAACATCACCTAATTGCATCAATTAAGATCAAAATGCGGTAAAATAAGCTGGAATTATAAAATTACGGAATCATGCTTAAATCATCCAACTTATACCAAAAACAAATATAAAAATGAACTAAAAAACTAATAAAATAAGGACAAATATACTCTAATCAAGTGGTACGAGGAGGGCGGCGGCGGCGTGGTGGACGGGAAGGCGGTGGAGGAGATGACAACTGCGGTGGGGTTGGCGGAGATGAAAAAAGTGTTGAAAGGGGCTGTCGATTTTGCCGGTGGAGAAGGAGATTTGGGATAGGATTTGCTAATTGGGCGGTGTTATGATGGTATTCAAGGTGTTTGGTGTTTTGCCTCAATGAAAATTCGTAAAAGTTTTTTTTCTTAACAATTGAAATTAAAATGCAACTATGCTTAGAATTTTGGCGCTTTGGTATAATGCGTCACCTGTTCTTATTTACTGGTGGCGCTTTGTTATGAAGCGCCACCAGTTCTTATTTATTGGTCACTAAAAAAAACAGTAATTTTTCGAGGGAAAAATCGAGGGAAGTGTTCCCCTCGATATTTTCCGAGGGAAAAATCGAGGGACTATAATATCCCTCGGTTTTTTCTGAGGGAAATTATTTCCCTTGGAATCTCCCTCGAAAATACGGCGCCAATATTTGCCGCCATAATTACTGAAAGAAATACCCAATGATTTTCGAGGGCATTTTTTCCTAGGGAACATAGTTCTCAGAAAAACCGAGGGGAGTAAATTTCCCTCGAAATTTTATTATTTTTATTTTTTAAAAAATAACAAAAAAACGAGGGGGGGGGGGGGGGGATTTCTCTCGGTTTCAAACCTAGCCTTCCCTCGGTTTAAAACCGAGAGAACGATAAACCCTCGATTTTTGTATTTTCTTTAAAATAAAAAAAAAAAAGGGAAAACCCGAGGGAATGGATTTCCCTCAGTTTGAAACCGAGGGAATCACTTCCCTCGGTTTCAAACCAAGGGAAATCCATTCCCTCGGGTTTTCCTATTTTTAAAACAAATAGAAAAAAATAGAAAAACCGTAAAAATGAAACAAATCCTATCATCTTAGGCACGTGGGGTGGTTTTGACCCGATTTCGATCGAAAAATACCAACGAGCACGTGCGTATCCACACGTGTCGTGGGATTCGACCAACAACAAGATACGATCGATCATTCAACTCTTTCGGTTGGAAACGCGAAGCGACGAATCATCGTGATTTTGCCGAGAGGGCGATGGGTGCGTCTCGGCGTCGATCGTTTAGTACGCGTTTTCTATTTTTTTTTTCGATCTTAAATAAAAAAATGGAAAAAAATTGGAAAAAAAAGAAAAATTAGTAGAAAATATAAACGAAATTCAAGAAATTACGACCAGTGATGCTTTTGTTTTGAAACACCTTCTATATAGTTTTTGGTTGCGGTTTACATTTAATAATCGCCACTTTTATATTTTTAGCAACGATTTGCTTTTAAAACGTCAATAATCATCTTTTTTGCACCGGTGAATCTCCGTTGCTAATTTGTTTGCTTTTAAAGTGTTACTAATATTTTTTGCACTTGTGAATCTCTGCCGCTAATTTGCCTAGGTTGCTATCTGACACCTTTATAGCAATTATGTACGGTGGAGTGAGATGAGGATGGTGGCAACAACGAGATAGATGGAACAAAGAAGAGAGTGGAAGAGAAAATGAAAAATTTACAGGTGTTTTTTTTTTTTTCTTTCGTTCTTTTTATATGAGATTCGATTTATTGAGCGGCCGCGAATTGTGTAGGGTTTGAACTCTGTGACGTAAAAAGGAATCTGTGTGGTCCTATAGGAGACTAATATCTGTACATTATCATCTGACCAATTAAAATACGAAAAAAGAAATTGAAAAGGGAATCTAATGCTTTAGTATGGGATTTGTTGACCGGTACACTCATAAATAGACCTCTGATCCATTGATGTCAAAACAAAACAAGACGATTAAAAAAAGGAAAAAAATAATAAGAAAAAGAAAAACAAGATATCAAGAGATGCCAACAAAACTGCTCAATTATATTCTCAAATATTTCTTCAATCAATATTAACCATGACATCGTCAATAAATCGTCTCACGAAGTCAAACGACGATCCATTTTCCACGACCGACATTCTACTCTTGACTTTCAACGCGTTAGTTTTGACCCTGATATCACTTTCACGCTCCATCAGGCGCCTGATCCCATTCTCTATCTCATCAGCACTCACTATCATATTAGCACCCGTAAAACTCTTCTTATACTCCATGTTTATCTCCACAGCCACTCCTAAATCCCTCACCAGCTGGAATGCATTTGTTGACTGCTCCGCATACAACGGCCAAACTGCCATCGGCACGCCACACCATATACTCTCCAGCGTCGAATTCCACCCACAGTGCGACACAAAACCCCCGACCGCGCGGTGCGATAGCACAGCCACCTGCGGGGCCCATCCTATAACCTTTCCAGTGCCCGCTGTGCGCTGGATAAACCCTTCCGGTAAAACCTCACCGGGATTCTCGTATTCCCCCGGAGTCTCGTGTTTGTTCTCGCCCGGAGGCTTTCTAAGGGACCATAAAAACCGATGTCCACTCTTTTCAAGACCCACAGCAATCTCTTTCACCTGAATCTCGTCGAAACATCCTTTGCTACCAAAACAGAGGAACACGACAGACGAATCGGGTTGTTCATCGAGCCACTTCATAATCTCTAGGTGCTTCGGGTTTTCATCATCTCCACAATCCACATGAAGTATGGGTCCCACCGAGTAAAACGGTGGACTATCTTCGTCCTGGGAAAGGAATTTCATCGCCGGGGTTTCTAACTCGGAGAAAGTGTTCACAATTACTCCCTTGGCTTGCCTTACTCTTCTTGCCAGATCTATAAACATCTGGTTACTATCTTTATCAAAAAGAAACGGAGGTAATAGCTTGGCAGGGACAGGGTATTCGTACGACGGGATCGGAATCTCGTTGTTCGAATCCTCGTACACCGACAGATCTTGATTTTGATAATCCATCATTCCCTGGAAGTGCAACATAAGCCCAAGCGTTGCGGCCCCCGATGTGAAAAACACGTACATGGGGACGCCAAACTCGCCGGCCACGTCGATCATGCCGGTACAGAAAATGTCGACCACGAACCCTCCAAGTTTAGTGCTGTTTGAGTCTAAACCGTGCACTATTTTGGCGACCTCGTTTCTCACATGATTTTTGTGGCTGTTTATGAATTGGGTGTGGGCGGAAACGAAACCGGCTGTCAGATTCGACTGAGGCTCGATGACCTCTGGAAGGTCTACGAAACGAATTCCTGGATTGGAATCTGAATCATTTGAATTATAGGAATGGACAATACTTTTGGGGTCGTTAAACGGCTTGATAACAAGGACGGTGATCGAGAGGCGTTTGTCTCGGTCGACAAGTAGCTTCGCCATCTCAAGTGTTGCTAATAGGTGTCCCCTTCCCGGAGAAGGTATGAACACAAGCTCTGCTTTCATTATTCCCTCCATTTTCTTAGCTCACGCAATTTTTACTTGATTAGTTTGACTAAACAAATGTGATTTCTTGAGATATTAGTAGCAGGGGTGTCAACGAATAAGATCTGAACATGTTCTATCGGGATGGGATTTTATATTATAAATAATGTGGATTCATACCCCATTTAAATATTATAATGTATATTTTTAATGATTTAAAATAGTGATCACGCGAAAGAGAGAGACTAATAAGTAGTGTTTCGTGATTGGATTCTTGGAGGGCGGTGACTTGTTTGGTTTTGCTATCTTACCTAAAATTTTATATTCATTATTTTATTTCTTCGTCTTCGGAACGTGACAAAATATTTATTCTGTTCAAACAAAATAGCTTTAAGTAATATTCGATAGTATTACATCTTAGACGATCTCCTACGAAATTTTGTGTTTTTGTCTTTTGTTGCGAGAAGAAAGGTTCTGTAAGACAGACAGAGGTGTGATTTGTCAAAGATTAGCTTTGAATTGTTTTTGTTTTTGTTTTTTTTCCTTTTTTCTTTTGACCCATAGAATTGGTATCTGGATTGGCATGTTCTTCATCCCATATTGATTTGTCAAAGATAGCATTTTCTTCTGTTCAGTATTCGACCGAATTTTTCAAATTGTAGGGACCTTATTCTTCTCGGCTTTTATTTTCTAATCAAAGGAAACCATTTTTTCAAAAAAAACATTTGATTCGATTATTGATTGGTCTAAATAATAGTTGAACGAATTATTAAGTGAAAATATTAATCACTCCCAAAGGTTAATCTCAGTGGCATAAGCATACCCAATTGAGAAAATATAATCAATAATAACTCAATATTCTTTTTATTTCAAATTTGTTACTCATGGTTGTTTTACTGTTAATTTTGACCGAACCAATCAAAATTGTACGAAAAAAAAAGTTAATATTGGAATATTAAAATGATAATTAATATTTAATTTTTTCTGAAAAAAAAAACTAAAACTAAAACAGTAGTCATATTTATTTATCCCAATAAAAAACATGAAATTAGTAATTAATTAAATAATTGGTGATGAAATTAATCAAACACTAGGGCTATATTTGGTTTAAATTTTTAAACATGAACTAGTGCTTAATGCGATGCATGTACGAACTATGATGTGTGTTAGTACAATCAATGTGAGAATAATAATATTGAATTATTAATAGAACATAACAATCAATATATATATGTATGTGTGTATATATACACATGTGTGTGAGTGTGTGTGTATTCAACAGATTAAATGTAAATCGTTACATAGTCGATGAAGTGGGTTAGCTCAAGTGATCAGATTGTCCACTACATAGGGCTTATGTTCTCGAATTTAGTGACCGAAAAACATGTTTTAAAGTGTTTTTTCTTTCTTTCTAAATGGATTAGGGTTATGGGTGCTTAACTCGTGCGATGCATTTGCTCTCTACGTTGAACTCTGTGTTATATGTGATAATATTCGTACAATTTAATGTTATAATGATAGACTAAAATATATTGTTTCTAAAATATATCGATCAAGTGTTGTAAAGTCCGTAACAAACTTGCAACTAACTGACAAAAATATTGTAAGTATTTACTAACAATTTTAAATTTTGATGATATATATTTACCGATAACAATTTTACCTAAAACTTTCAATTTTTTTTTAGTTTTTACTAACAACTTTTATAGGTGAATTTATTTTCTTGTAGTCGAACTTTGAACTAATCGAAGAAAAATCACCACACATCTGAATTCTAAATCTATAAATTTGAGTATTTTTATATAAGTCTCATTTATCTATATTAAATATATTTTTGTGAAGCGATATAGTTTCTTTATTCATATTTCTTAAATAATATTTATAATATTTTGTCTTGTCCTCTAGAATGACATTATATCATATTATTCAGTTCAAATCGTGCACCTGTCTCGATTTTTCATACTTCATAATTTTCAAATATTTGATTATACTCGTTCATCAAGATTATGAAAGTAGAAGAGTTATTGAATTCATATTCACGTAATTCATAAACCCTTCCAGTTACAAACTTATTAAAGTATACTCCATTTGTTTATTTTTAATTGTCATTTTTTTAATTTATGTCAAAAAATAAGAAATATAAAATATTAACTAATACACCTTAATGAATTAATGACATTCCTAATTAATCTCTCACCCTCTTTCCTCAGAATCATCTTACTATCATATACTATCATATACTATCATAAGTTAGTATTAATTTCCTAAATTAATTAGAGAACAATTTGGAAGAAATTAAAAAGTTCTAAAATGACAATTAATCTTCAACAAAATCAAACTTCTAAAACGTCATTTAATATGAATTGAGGGAGTGGTTAAGAAGAATCAATTTATTGAAAATAATAAATTTCATTTGTTTAAATTTAGAATATAGCACATTGTCATTTTAATTGTCAAATAGATATGAAATTATGCCAAAAGCGAAAAAAGAAAAAAAGAGGAAATTACTAAAAATAAGGATTGAATTAATATATATTATTTTCTTAAACATTAATTTTTTTAATACCATAAAATATATTTAGGTTTTCAAAATAATTTTAAATCTCATGTGAGTATTAAATTACCAATTTTTCACTTTCTGTGTGGAAGTCGTATAAAATCTCATAACTAATTGTTCATCATTATTCCAATAAGAAAAAAACACGCCGACATTAATAAGTTTTAATTTGAAGTGTATGCCATTATTTGAGTATATATTGATTATGAGTTTACATATAGAAGTTCTAGCAAACTAAATGTTTTGGGCTCTTTCAAAATTTCGGGGCTGCCTGCGTTCCAAACCTTAACCATCGTCAATTATGTTTGATGCTGACGTGTAGTTCTGATCCATCGCCAGATTACGTCGGATTCAATCAAGGTCCACCATCCCACTCACACCTTAACTTCAGAGTTTAACACATACTTCGTCATTTGGTCGAGTAAGGAATTTGAACCACTGTGCTCCGTCTTATGCTCACGAACCTGCACCAAGAAATGAGGTTAGAAAGTGGACCAAAAGGTTTTCCGGTGAAACCTCTCTAACGCTTAAATTAGTGATTCAAAATGCATAAGACTATATAAATTTAGATCTATGAAAGTGATACCTCTTTCGCTTTAGGGTATCCTTACTTATCCGCTTGGTTGAGCGATTTGACAAAGTTGATTGCTTATTCACCCTTAATCAACACATTTATACATTTCGTAAAAGTTTTTAATAAGCTCATGATAGTTGAGACTTAAAAAGGTCTATTTCGAAAACAGTTACAAATTGTAGTTTTTTCTAATCATTTAATAGTTGATTAAATAATTCTTTTAATTATCTTCCTTTATAGTTTTTTATATGCTAATTTATTTTAATTTATAGTTTTACATAAGTATTATTTTAAGACATAAGAAAATTCTTATTTATAAATATAAATATTTTGGTATCATTTTTTTTCTTAATTTTTTTATATATTTTCTTATAAATCTATATTTATTAATATTTTATATTTTTCTTGCTTTTTATGTATATTAGTTGTATATCACTTGATAATGTTTATATCGCTAAATCAATCTTCAATCACTATAAAAAAAACAGCAGTTTTTCGAGGGGAAAACCGAGGGAAAAACCGACGAACAGTAATTCCGTCGGTATTTTACGAGGGAAATATATTCCTTCAGTTTTTTCATCGGAAATACGGCGCCAATTTTGCCGCCAAACATACCGAAGGAAATACCGAGGATTTTCGAGGGAATTATACCCGAGGGAAGAAAACCCTCGGTTTTCCGAGGGTACATATGACTCCCTCGGTTTATTATTATTATTATTTTTAAAAAAATTAATAAAACCGAGGGCAAGCTCAGTGCCCTCGGAAAACCGAGGGTTTCTATCGACCCTCGGTCTTGTTTTTAATTTTATTTATTTTTTTTAAATTAAAAAAAAACGAAAGTGTCATATGTATCCTCGGAAAACCCAGGGTTTTTTGCCACCCTCGTTATTTATTTATTTTTTTTAAATTAAATAAAACGAGGGAGACATAAATACCCTCGGAAAACCGAGGGTTTCTGTCGACCCTCGGTTTGCTTTTATTTTTATTTATTTATTCAAAATTAAAAAAAAACGAGGGTGTTTTGTGACCCTCGGTCTTGTTTTTATTTTTATTTATTTTTAAAATTAAAAAAAACAAAGGTGTCATATGTATCCTCGGAAAACCCAGGGTTTTTTGCGACCCTCGTTTTTATTTATTTATTTATTTTTTTAAATTAAATAAAACGAGGGAGACATAAATACCTTCAAAAAACCAAGGGTTTCTGTCGACCCTCGATTTGTCTTTTACTTTATTTATTCTTTTAAAATTAAAAAAACCGAGGGTGTCATATGTACCTTCGGAAAACCGAGGGTTTTTTGCGACCTTCGGTTCTGTTTTTATTTTTATTTATTTTTTTAAAATTACAAAAACCGAGGGTATCATATGTACCCTCAGAAAACCGAGGGGTTTTTGCGACCCTCGGTTTTATTTTTATTTTTATTTATTTTTTTAAATTAAATAAACCGAGGGAAATGGCATTCCCTCGATTTTTTCAAATTTAAAAAAAATCGAAAAAAAATAGAAAAACAGTAAAAACGAAACAAATCCTATCATCTTAGGCACGTGGGGTGGTTTTGACCCGATTTCGATCGAAAACTACCAATGACCATGTGCGTATCCACTACGTGTCGTGGGATTCGACCAACAACAAGATACGATCGATCATTCAACTCCTTCAATTGGAAACGCGAAGCGACGGATCATCGTGACTTTGCCGAGAGGGCGATGGATGCGTCTCGGCGTCGTGGAACCAGAGGGTCGGGCATCGATCGTTTAGTACGCGTTTTCTATTTTTTTTTTCGATTTTAAATAAAAAATGGAAAAAAACTCAAAAGAATAGAAAAATTAGTAAAAAATATAAACGAAACCCAAGAGATTACGACCGAGGCGGGGAGAAGTGCGTATCGGCATCGTGGAACCACGAGGGTTGGGCGTCGATCGTTTAGTAAGTGTTTTCTAATTTTTTTTTCGAATTTAAGTAAACAATTGAAGATTTTTAAAATATAAAAATATTAGTAGAAAATNGGCGTCGATCGTTTAGTAAGTGTTTTCTATTTTTTTTCGATTTTAAATGAGAAACGGAAAAAAAATTCGGAAAAATAGAAAAAATAGTAAGAGATATAAACGAAACCCAAGAAATTACGACCGGGGAGGAGATGGGTGCGTCTCGGCGCCCCGCAAATAAATCCTATTTTTTTTCTATTTTTTTCCTTTTTTTTAAAAAAGAATTCAACAAAAACCGAGGGAATCACCTTCCCCTCGTTTTTAAATCGAGGGATCTCCATTCCCTCGGAAATTTCAATTTTTTAAAAAAATAGAAAAAATAGAAAAATCATAAAAATGAAACAAATCATATCATCTTAGGCACGTGGGGTGATTTTGACCCAATTTCGATCGAAAAATACTAAAGAGCACGTGCGTATCCACACGTGTTATGAGATTCGACCAAAAACAAGATACGATCGATCGATGAACTCCTTCGGTTGGAAACGCGAAGCGACAAATCATCGTGATTTTGCCGAGAGGGCGATGGGTGCGTCTCGACGAATCACAGGCCGCTCTTCTTCCACCTCCTCCCAGGCTGATAGGACCCGAGAGCTCGAGGCACAGCTCCAGGCTCAGAGGGTGGAGCTCGAGGCGATGCAGCAACAATACGCCAAGTCTAAGAGATGACGTGCGGAGGAGCGTGAGGAGTAGCACCTGCAGCGGGAGGCAAAGCGTGAGGAGAAGCGCCAGCAGCAGGAGGCATTTCAGGCGCGGATGGATGCCCTGATGGCTGACCCGTATGCTCGTTTCCAGCAGTACCCCCCTTCCCATCCATATGACAGTTTGATTTTTATATAACTTTGTTACTGTGTCGAACGCATGTAATAATTCTTAAATTTTCAAATATTTTTTATAATAATTGGTTTACATATTTGTCTTTTCATTAATGATTTTTTTTTTCAAATTTTTGTCAAATTTTAATAATTCAACAGGAATTAAAATTAAAATTGAAAATTAAAAATTATTAAAAATAAAATAAAAACTGAGGGGAAAATCCCTCGAAAATATCAATAACCGAGAGAATAATCTGCCCTTTGTATTCCGAGGGAAAATACAGCCCTCGGTTTTCCAAGGGAACTTAACCCCTCGGTTTTCCAAGGGAACTTAACCCCTCGGTTTCAGGAATAAGAGGCCATCGGTTTTCTGAGGGAATATACGGCCCTCGGTTTTCCGAGGGAAATTAACCCTTCGCTTTTCCGAGGAAAGTTTCCCTCGTTTTTCCCTCGATTTTTTCGAGGGTTGAACGGTGGATTTTTCGAGGGTTGAGACCCTTGATTTAGTTTTCCGAGGGAAATTGCCCCTCGAAATGTTTTTACGGAGGAGAGTTTTTCCGAGGGAATGGTTCCCTCGGTTTCGCCCAAAATCGAGGGAAAAATCCCTCGGAAAACTGCTTTTTTTTTTTTGTTGTTGTTGTGAATCACATATTGCCAAACAATAATTTATAATCAACTATCATCTACCAGTTATCTCAACTCCTTTAATGATCTCAGTCAAGTAGATCTTAAATAAGAAAAATGAGTCATGAAAATTGTTCATAATAATAATAATAACTTGATTTTTTTAAATTTTGACTAATTTTATGATTAACACGCATTTCTAATATTACTTGTCATCACAGTAAAAGAAATAGATTTACTCTTACTCTCGTTCTATTATAGATAAGGAAGATTTAAATCAAAGTTTAATAATCTCAAAAGAAAATTCATTTCAATTGTTTGATTATTTATTATTGTAAATATTATGAAGTAATTATGAAGATTTCTTTAAAAAAAATTGCAATGTACATACTGAGAAATTTAATAAGTAATAAGGAAGATTTAAACTCATATTTAATAGTTTCTAAAGTTTAATAATCGCAATATAATTAAACATAATAATCACTATTTTATACCCGGTCCGGCCCAACCCGACGGATTAACCAAAAACCCAGCCAAACTGAAGCACTGCCTGATGGGAGTCTGCTTAATAAACTGTTTCACAGTAAGCCCGGTTTAGAACCGGCTACTTGGGCTGGCCAGGCATCAATTGCTGACTCGCGGCCCGAACAGACCATTAATTTGAAACCGAATCTCTTGTTATCCTCAAACCATTAATTATAGTAACCTTTCCAATCCAAACAACTTGTTTAAATTCGATGTGATACACAAAATAATTACACGATACCTTTTTTATTGACATTCAAGGTTATAAAAATAGTACGCAACAACTCTTTTAATCGGTACTCAATATTATAAAAATTATGCAGACGTTCTTCTTTCTTTCTTTTTTTTTTTCTTTTTTTAAAAGTTCACCTTTTTCTACATAATTGAAGACCTGTTGTCATTTTTTTTATATTCACTTATATATCTCTAAGCCTATGTAACCATATTAATAAGATTAACTTTGTTATTTATTTATTTTTTTGATTTTTTTCACCTCTTTATAATATTTGAAAACTTGATAAGTCATAAACAGACATTCATATTTTTCATGAACATGAAAATATTATCCTTTAAACATATCAATTCATATATTAAATTTCTTGGTTTTTTCACCTTGTCTTTATAATATTTGAAAATTTAATATATAAATTGATATATTTGAAGGATAATATATTTATGTTCTTGAAATATACGAATGTTTGTTCAAGACTTTTAAATGTGATTTATTTCTATATAGAGTTATTTAATTTACTTATTTTTAAGTTACAAAAAAATTATTATAATCATAGATATTAATTAATTTAATATTTATATCAATGTATTTTAAAGACAATATGTATAAAGGAAATTATGGTTTTGGAAACATCCTTACATATCTCAAATCTATTCAATTATTTGGTAAGTAATTAAATAATATCTATAACCATAAATATTTATTTAGTAATTAAATTAATGATTGAAACTTTCCTTAAAATGTATTACCCAATTTAGGAACACATTTTGATGGGAAAACTTTCAGGCTACTATTTATAAAATGGTAGCCCTTTTATATATAGATAGATTGGAATTTTGAATCTTCATTCTCATTTTTTCTATGATTTAAAAGTTCAATTCACAATAATTATCAAATTGTTAAACCTAACCCCACTCTTATTTCCTTTATTCTATCATCATTAAAATTTTTAAATAATTCTAATTAAAATATAATACACTACAATCCACTTTTCAAACATACTTTAATATCAAATATAATATAAAAAAATATTATCATGAACTCTTCAGACATGATTTGATATTTACGTAAAGAATTTTGAATCCTACAAAAAAAAGTCTAGTCCAAATAGGCCCTAAATTACTCGAATTGTCACATTGCACTAATCTTAAATCAGAAATTGGATTTCTAATCCATTTTATCGACCGCCGCTAAACTGATGTAAACGGATTAGAAATTTACATCAGTTTAGCGGCGGTCGATAAAATGGGTTAAAAATCCAATTTCGGATTTAAGATTAGTGCAATTTCTAATCCATTCCAGCTGGAATGCATTTGTTGACTGCTCCGCATACAACGGCCAAACTGCCATCGTCACGCCACATATACTCTCCATCGTCGAATTCCACCCACAGTCCGACACAAAACCCCCGACCGCGCACCTGCGGGACCCATCCTATAACCTTTCCAGTGATCACGTGAAGTAGAGAGACTAAGTAGTGTTTCATGATTGGATTCTTGGAGGAGAGAATTGCGGTGACTTGTTTGGTTTTGCTATCTTACCTAACATTTTATATTTATTATTAGAGTAGGTCTTGGGTGAGACCGGTCTCATATAATGAGACCACATTTTACCATTTTGTAAGGTGACCCAAACCCAGGAAACAACTCAAACCCAAACCCAACAACCCAAAACTGGACCCAATCCCCTTGAATTTTTCAAATTTATCAGAAAAATAGTAAAAAAAATCAGAAAAATATGAAAATTTGCAGGTTGATGCGCAACAATAAGACGAACAATCGTACAATCCAGAATTGCAAAACGATGAACAACGAATATTCGGTGAATTTTTTCAATTTTCAAGTTAGCCGAAAAAATAGTAAAAAAAATCGAAAAAAATTGAAAATTTGCAGGTTGATGCGCAACAATATGACGAACAATCGTACAACTAATACTTTAACAATGTTCTGTGATACTCAAATATTTTGAGTTTAAAAATGTTACTTAACTATG